>APFE030556903.1:135334-166907 GCA_000404065.3 Pinus taeda | reverse complement strand
TCTTCAATGAGTGCATTAGAACATTATCAACCATATTATCAGTTAACAGATGCAGTAACATAGGATAGATCATCACACATAAGGCACACACATGAACACCATGATATAAGGTGGAAACCCAATGCGGGAGAAAACCACCTGCTGCAAGTGATCTCAATCTTCTGTTTAATAAGAAAATCCTTTTACAATATTTTGTACGGGTGTAGCCCTATACCAGTACGGGAGCTACAACCCCCTTTTGCTCTTGTACTAGCCGATCCATTTACTAGTACATAGGCTACTACCTGCTACCTGCTACAATGCTCCAAAGTTTTCCCTTTAGCTCTTCTACTAGCTTAGATACTAGTACGTAGGTGCTGACCTACAATCTTCTCTCCTCCAGGTACCACGTTTCATCAATTTTCATACTGGATACACTGAAGCACAACACATAATCTGAAAAGGGCCACATTTCATCCAATTTTCATACTGGACCCAATAACCATATTGAAGCTCATAATCAAACAACCTTCCTGCTCAACTGCTCGCCTGCTTACGTAAGCACCCTGCTCAACTGCTTGCCTGCTTACAGTACTCACCCTGCTCAACTGCTTACAGTACGCACCTTGCTCAACTGCTCGCCTGCTTACGTATGCACTCTGCTCAACTGCTAGCCTGCGTACCTCGCTCTGAGTCCATTGAACTTCCTACGATCCTCCGCACCTGAAACCCTTCTGTGCTTGCGTATGGGCGCACCTGAAACGCTTCGTTCCTGCGTATGTACGCACTTTTCTCTCACTGTACCTGCATACCTTCAGGCATAGATGCTTTCAAGACTTCAGAAAGAACCCAGACAGTCAGATCTACATATCTGAACATGCGCCGAAGATATCTTAGTCCATTAGTAGATTCACCTTATTTAGATCTAGACCAGATCTTGCCATCATAAGATATTCAACCAAAACCATGCTTAAGCCAAATGATCTCCTTTGCTTTATATAGTAAAGCTCTTCCTTAAATCATGGATTAATACCACGGGCTGACACCATAATAACACAAAACCGTCGGCTAAAAACCAAGTGTAAGACATAAGAAACCCCACATGTGCTTTTCTTTGCCTTGAAATGTGTGCACTGGGGGTACGCACCTCCTGAATGGGATAACTGCGGGTATGTACGCACTTTATGTAACACCGACCTGCATGTACGCACCTTATATAAGGTGTACCTGCGTACCCCTTATTTTCTTCAATATTTGATAGCTGATCATCAATCTCTGCTACTGACTTGAAGTACTGTGATCTATCACCTGAATGGGTTTCCATCAAGGACAAAACTTTAGCCATAATGCCAACAGTGGTATCTTCACACATAAATGTTTCAAATCTTAGAGGAGTTCAATCTCTTCTGGGTAGGCTTGATTGTCATGGATAGTCTCTTAGGAAAGGGTGGATTTTCTTTAGGTTTGCTTTCCTTTTTATCTTCCTCAACCTCCCTGGGTAGAGGCTGGCTATCTAGGAGAACTTTCCAGAATCGCAAGTTAATTTCTTGAATCTCCACAGCATAAGTTGGGCATGATGGTTCCCCACTATACACTTGTTGAGCCTGTCTATTGTTCGGGTTCGGATTTGGCTAGGCAGCCATTTGGGGTTGCCTTGGTGGAGCAGAAGGTAATGGTTGTGGTTGGGCAGGTGGTGAAGGAAGAAGAGAGGGAAGAGAGTTGTATTGGGGTCTCCACCCCTGATGGGATGCATTCCACTGAGTTTGTGGTTGAACATAGGATTGAAATGAATGGGTGGCTAGTTGGGCATGATATCGATATGTGAAGGACCAAGGAGGAGACGTGGACTAAGAAGGATGAGTGGGGCGGGGAGGCCAAGAAGGTATGGAGGTGACTTGGTTTGGGTTGTAGTAGGCCTGAGATGTCCCTTGCATCCCCTATTGGCATGGTCTAGGTCCATGTGGCCTCCTTTGGTTTATTTAATAGATCTATTCAATGACTCCTTCGGACCCTTGGTATATAGCTTTATGTCCGAGTAAGGAAGGGCACTTATCTGTAGAATTATTTTCTTCACAGACTAAACAAACCTCTATAGAGTTCAATGGGCATTCAATCCTAGGATGCCTTCTGGTGCTTCTAGGGCAAAAAATGGCCAAAGCCCTCTCTACTTCCTCTTGTTTTCTTTTGATATGTAAGGTATCCATTTTAATGGCAAGAGTTTGCAGCATCTCACTCTTGAAGTCTTCCAGCATGTTTCCAATTTCACCTTTAATGGATGAATTGGAAGAAGAGATACTATTATGGGTTGACTCCCGCTACCTTCCTTTCTGGCTGCTATAGAATGGTTTCTAAAAATAGTCTTTATGTCCTCATAGGATAGTTGGTAGATGTCTCCCCCAGACAATAGATGGAGGGTGTATAAAAGGCCTTCCCAAATTCCCCTGAGCAGGACCAACTTTAGAGACTCAGGGTCAAGTGTACACTCAACCCTTTTGTAATGAAGTTGGAAGCTCTCATCACAGCCTTCCAGGGTCTCATCACTTCCCATGGTCATTTGGAAGATATATTCTTTAGTTTATTTTGACCTACAATAGTCTCGATATTTTTTGTTAAAGGATTGTTGCTTCTGAGCCCAATTTGTGATGCTATTGCCAGGTAATCCCATGAACGAGTGCAGTGCTATGTCCTTGAGAGTAGAAGGGAACAGTTTCAACTTTTGCTTGTCTTCTGCATAGTCATAAGTTCGACAGATGATAGAAAAATCGGACAAGAAGGTGTCAGGATCTTCTGTAGTCAGACCATGGAAGTGAGGTAGGGCTGAAAGACTTATATTCTTCATTTTGGTGCCCCCATTGGTCTCTTGAGTGGGGAAGGTACCCTCTATTCTTTCTCCAATTCCCCTAGCATTTATGTTTTCAATCATTGGCTCTGGAGGAATGTTCTCTTCTTCTTCTTCTTCTTCCCCTATAGGTTCTTCAAATATGTGTGGTTGTTCACATAAGGGTTCTTCTTGATTGCAGCCATTGAAGAAGAGAGAAGGTTGGTTGAGTGAAGCAGTGGGGGTGTTGGGAAAAAATTTTCCTAAGTTATCTCTACTCCTACGTGGCATGAAAGGAAATATTTTTGGTTGGTTTTTTGTTTCATTTTCCCCACACTAGAAGTACCTGTAGAAACTAAAATTGTGAATGAGAAAAACAAATTGCAACTAGCTAAAATGAAGTTCCTAAATGGAAATTTGCAGAATTGAAAAGGAAAGCAAGGAAACATAGACCTGAAAGAAAAGAAATGACTAATCTACTTTTTCCGAAATAAACTATTAGCAGAATGTTGCAGTAGGAAACAAAAGAAAGAAATAATGACAGAATACTCTTACACTTCCCTGGAAATGGCAGCAAAAAGTGGTGAGCACCAGTATTATAGCAAGAATGTTGCAACTCCTGGACTGCCAACTTTACTTTTATCAACCCGGTAGTTCGTAACAAACTTGGAAGCATCGGTGTTGTATGCACAAGTACTAGTTCTCACTGCAAGTTGTCACTTGGTCAGTTGGCGCAATATCACTAGGAGCTCAAGCCATACTCTATAGATTTTAGAAGAAGCTCTATGTATGATGAAAGGAAAGAAAGATTACTCTACATATGCTATTCTAACTGCACAAAGGAGAAAGACTGGAATGTAAAGCAAAACCTAGTAAACCCTAATTAATAAGCTAATTCTACTTTTGCTAAAAACACTATGAAAACCATGAAATAAATGCCATTACCTAATCAAGGAATTAAACAACATCTAACGATGCTATTTCTGGAAGTAAATAAGAAAAAAAAAATTGGATTTTTATGTGTTTTTATGTGAATTTAGCATGCATCTAATTTAATGTGTAAGTGTGGCAACGAATAGGTGGCATTATAGGGTGGCTTTGGAGCTTGGGTGGATGGATAATGGTGTGGATGAGTCCTAGGAGGTCTTAGGAGGCCTTCTAGATGCTTTTCCAACACTCGAGCTTCAAAAGAAAGCCTATAGGAAAAACTACAGGAGGAAAACAGGGAAATTGCAGGAGGAGCCGGAGAGTAATTTCCGTTGTTTTGGGGGTGTGAGAGTAGGTGGAAAAGGTGGAAGAATGTTGGAATGAGGTGTTAGGGCACCTAAGGTCTACCATAAATCACTAGGAGAGGGAAAGATAATTGGGTTTGCTCAAGGAGGGAGGAAGAAGTTCTATGAAAAATAAAGGGAACTAGGGCAGAATTGAGGTGAGGTTTGGGAGACCTCTAGGGCATGGCTCAGATGGAGGGTGTCGCTGTTGGTAATTTTTCCTACTGTTGGAAAAGATCTGCTGCATAGAAACTGACAATCAACCAAGAAAATCGACCAACCAATGAAATGAGTGCATCTTAGGAAAAACAAAGTTTTTCATTAAAATGGCCTAAACTATGATGTATAGAAGGAAATAATGGGAAATATTGTAAGAAAACAAAGCATGCAAAAGGAATATTACAAATAAGGAAGTGAACATGACAAAGAAGATCTAAAGCAAAGAAAAACTAGACTATCAACCTATTAAAGACCTGCAAACACTAGAAGTCCTAGTAATGAGGAAAATCTGTTTTTAGGGCAGCAAGAGAGTCTTTGCCTCAAATCATGGTCCCAGAGGGAGCAAGAAAGGCCAAGGCACTATTTATAGCCTTTTGAATCTTCTCTAATTATTTCTTAACCTGCTACAGATGGCATAAATGGAAGAAAGCTACTATATCATCAAAAGCAACCTGTTCTTAACCATAAAGGAAATACATCTAATAGTAAATTAATCTACGAACTGAAGTAAAGCATACAAATACAGGTAAAGAGAAGCTTGGCTGCTTGGATTGGGCTATAACCCAAGAGCTTCAGCCCTTTGAGGAAAGTAAGTGCTAGCTCAAAAAGGATTCCATCTTCATTATAAAAAAATAGCAAGACTACCTAAAACTCTCATAAAATAGTAAGCTCAAAATTTGAGCAGAGTTTAAACAAGAAAAAAAATAAGACCATAGCGAGGCCCTAGGCCTCTCTACTTATAAATCGGAAGCTACCAACAACTTCCTTAAAATTAGGGAGGCTTGCCTCCCAAAACTCGGGATAACTATCAATCATCTTCCACTTGCTCGGCTGCCTTCTTAGTGCATGATTCAGCTGCTTGTACTCTAAGCTGAATGAAGGGGAATTCGAATTGAGGAGAAATAAATGACGGGGACTCCCTCCTATAAGTCCTCTCCTCTGTCTACTTTGAGTTATTTCTACACTTTGACCATTAAATCCTTGACTTTGACCTCAAAATCCATCAATAATCTGCATTAAATACATGTTAGACCACATGGCATGATAACTAACTCAACTCACCCTATAAGAATAAATATAATAAAAAAATCATAAAATAAGCTAAGAGAATGGTTGATTTGACTAGGTTAGGAGGTAAAATAAGCCCATATAATTACCCATTTATGAGGCTTATCAACACCTTGCTAGGTTGGCATGGTCATTGAATAAGTTTGTTGACAAACTAGTTTTAAAGAAACCCAGAAATAAATTTACCATAACCCCAAAACCGTAAGCATTTTGGCTGGCCAGGCAAAGGGGAGACAACTCATGTGACTGTCATTACAAATTTGTTTAGGGATCTGGTGGTTCTGGAAACTATTTGTTGATTGTGCAGTTTTGATTTGTAGTTACAGTGAATCTTGACCTTGTTGACATGTTTACTTGTTGTGGTTTGAAACCCCGCATGGTGAACTCTCAAACTATCATTGCAACGTTGGTCACATGTCCTCTGACATGGTTTGTTGACGATCCGAGAGCGTGGTATTCTCCCGCTACGGTTTCCTGTTGGTGGTTAGCTCTTTTCTGCTCACATCGCAGCGACCCCTACGCAGTTTCCGATAGCCATTAGGGGATTGTGTTAATTTTTGTAATGTTTTGTTTTGATATGTTAATAGGCCGAGAGTTATTGGAGCTAGGGTTAGGAACATAGGGTTAGGCATTGAAATGTAGGTTTTAATACATTGCATTGTATTTTGGTTTTCAACTAAGATTAGGGTTTGATGTAGCATTTGGTATGTTAGGAGTAAGGTTTTGATACATGGTTTAGAGGTTAGGTGTAGATTAGGGTGTAGGTTTAGAGCTTAGATTTAGGACTTATATTAGGGTTTTTGTAATACATTTGTCACAATGAGACAAAAACAAAAAGCATATTGTCACCACAAGAGCACTTTACGACGACACCCTAAATCTTGAAAAGGTGAACCATATCGAACCTTTGCATTGGATGATGACCATGTCGACACATCGAACCTCTGCAAAAGACAACACAACCATGTTGACACCAAATCCTATGACTCAAATGACAAGAAACATGTCGTTGACCAATCTTGGTGGAATTGTGATGAACATAAGTCAACAGGCAGGTACAAACCCATATCAACTGACGCCATGAAAACCTATTACGTTAACAACCTGATCCATAACCAACATTTTCGAACTGTCAAAGCTGAACTGAAGTGATTATTACACTAAACGCTGATGATGACACTTGAACACCTATACAATCGAATCAACATAATTCTCCTGGATAATTCCTCTCTACATGAAAGCTTTTGGCCCACAAAAGTTTGACTAGAAAAATAGTCGATGAGGGTATAACTCCTTCTCTTTCCACCTTGACTGATGATGAACCAATACATTTAATCAATGACCTCCAAGTGATGACCCTAATGATGCTGACCATGGCACATTCTGTATTGGTGACATGTTTCGTCCATCTATAGTATACACAACTTGCAATGATGGGCAAACAACCTGTTATCAACAAGGCAATTGAATTCTTTCTATGAAGAACCATGAGTTAGTGATTCATAATCTTTGAAAAAAGTCTCTACTAAATGTTGTTTAATACCAGCAACATGTATAAACAATCTACTTTGTAGAATGACAAAGACATTCAAAGATACTTTTAACATCAAACCATTTACTTGATTTAACATAATTTCCTCATTCCTGTTTACTAAGTGAACTTGTTGCACTGAATCTATCCAGCTGTAAGGTGGAATTTTCTGCAACTTAGTTTGATTCTCAAATTATTGATTTATTTGTTGATTTGTTTGAATCACTTTTTCTTCATTCATTAAATGATGTTTCCATTGACTAACACTTTCCTCTAATGCATTAGATCCCATTAGACACTTTGACGTTGCTTTAAAAAAGGTTTTGATATGAAAACAAATAGATTTCCTCTCCACTTGAAAAGAGGTTTCCAAACTATTCAAGACATGCATGGTGACACAATAAAAGAGAAGTTGAACATTGACTTTCTCCAATACTGACCTGTATCTCTACAACTATTACGTTCCAAACTTAAACTTAATTTATTCATTATTTTCGGCACAAACTGTAACTCATGTTGTAATCCCTGCTTATGAATAAGATGTTTTATTTTACATCGAAATGAACAAGTTTCTATCTCTTTAATCAAACCATCTTTAAGCTGAGCTACATAACTTAAACAAGAATCATGTTGATTGTTATGTTGATCCTTTACACACATGATTACAAACTGCTTGTTTGAACTTATTAATCACTTCATCTGATTAACATTAACTGAATTCAAGTTATTTTTGTTTTTGATGTGCCCTAACAATAAATTCAACCCCATCTTTCTTAAGGTGGTGTTTATGTTCTCTCCTGTAAAATACTCCATCATGATCATAAAGATAAGGACTTCCTAAGACGAATCCACATATGTCTACTTGAACCACATCTAATTCCACTTCATCAATGTAATTAGCTATTATGGAAAATCTTAATCGACACTATTTGGTGACTTTTATCTGAGTTGATTTATTTAGCCATCCTAATGGGTAAGGTCTTGGATGATTCCATGTTTCCAAACCAAAATTTTTAAATAAATATTCAGAGATTAGATTCACTTGTGATCCACTGTCAAAAATTGTATTTATCTTTTTGCGTTTAGAAGTTATCCTTATGTTAAATATTTCAACTCTTTTATCCTCATGTGGAGGATTTATGTTTGAAGATGATGCAATAGTTTTCGAACTTGAACCAGTTTTAGAAGTTTTACCTGTCGTAACCAGTGGTTATCCTCCTTTGATCACATGAATCTGAACCTAGATCCTACTAGACTGCTGTAATGGCCTTCTTTTCATCCTTCTCCTTAAGGAAATTTTTGGGCTTAAATTCTGGATAAAGTTTCCAACACTTTGATTCATCATGACCAACTCTCTGGCAATGAGAACAAGTAGGTCTTTCCTTCTGAACAATCATTGATTTCTTGCTCTTTGAAATGTTCTTCCCCTTACTATCACTGGAATATTTGGTTTCCAACTCTTTGGATGACTGTGATGAAAACTTTAATGGTCTACCAACTGATTCAATATGTATGGCTTGAACACACATGTCATCAAAATCATTAGTATTAAACATCAATAAAATATGCTGCAAATATGAATGTAAATTGTTTATGTATTTTAACAAAGTTTCACGTGTATCCAATGAAATACCAAGCACCAATGCTTTCTTTCTAAACTCCTAAGTAAACTCCTGAACACTCTACCCTTTACCTTGCCTCAGATGCTACTAATCAATAACACCTTGTTGCTTGTATTTTAAAGGATAGACCTATTTCCTAAGAACTTTTAAAAACTTAGACCATGAGGAGATGACCTTTCCTTTATGATTTACATCTAGCTAAGTTTTACTTTCCCACCAGATTAAAGTTTTTCCTCCCATTGTAAGTGTAGCTAATTGAATTTTAGTTTTATCTCTGGAAATTTTCTGAATGCAACAATACACTTCTAACTGCTTTATCTAGTTATGTAGCTTTTCAAGATTCATTTCGCCATCATAAACATGTAACTCAAATTTTAACATCAAGTTTCAAAAGAGATGTTTTCTTAGGTTTCTTTTCTATTTCAGATTCTTTATTGGAAGAAGAAGAAGAAGAGGATAATGGAGATGATGGAGGTGAAGGTGGTTTATCAGTCTTCCCTTACCTTTGTCCTTCTTCGATGGCTTTGAAGAAGTTGCATCTCTCACCTTCTTGTCTTTGTACAATTCTCCCAACATCTACTGCATGGTTAAGAATGCCTGTTGAAACTGTTCTTCACTCATCTTAGTTTCAGTGTTTCCACCTGTATTTGATCTTGACATGGTCGATTTCTAAAAGATTCATCGCTTTCCAATCTTTGGATCGATCTACTCAAGGATTCCTTATCCTTGTTGCAACTTTGACCTGCTTAACATTCAATGGCACATTATACAAACACAACCTGCTTTGATACCAAATTATATGCTCTAAAATGACCATAAACTAAAAAAATATGTAGAATTTATTAACCATTAAAGATTTGAGTGTTATCTAAAAGCACGCAAATCAAGGAAAACTGCTTGATAAGAACACTTTACAACAGCTGATTAAACATAAAATCGATTCATAAAAAAAGAGAAAACAATGAAAACATAGTGATATGAGACAAAAAGATTGATGACAGAGTTCATCCCTAATGGACTATGTCTCAAGGTCCGTTTTCAAGATGGGTGACCATTTTTATTAGGAATGAGAACAAAGTTTTGATTACATAGAGCATTGATTAGTCTAAATGTTCACACATGCACTTCTAATCACTGTCATCAGATAGCCCTTTGAACTGGATTTCTAGCGCTACTTACGATTTCCAAAACCGACCCCAGATGCTCTCATAACACTGGAAACAAAAATCGCCTATGTCCTCTAGAATCTGCATACAAAGGTCAAAAGCCCCTCTAATGTCTTCAAAGAAGCAAATCCACCTTTTAAAGGCCTCTAGGTTCATCAAAACTTCTATGGGTTGTTTATAGGATGGTTGCTTTTGGGTAGGGTTTTAGCTTCAATCTTGTTGGTATTAGACACCTTGCTAGGTTGGCATGGTCATTGAATAAGTTTGTTGACAAACTGTTTTTTAAAAAACCAAAAAATAACTTTATCATAACCCTGAAACCGCAAGCAGTTTGGCTGACCAGGAAGAGGAGAGATAGCCCACGTGACTCCTGTTACAAATGTGGTTAGGTCTTCGGCAGTTCCGGCAACTACCTGTTGATTGCGCGGTTCCGATTTGCATTTACAGTGAACCCTGAACTCGTTCACATGTTTACTTGTTACGGTTTGAAATCCCCTGTGGTGAACTCTCAAACTGTCATCGCAACACTGGTCATATGTCCTCCAACACAGTTTGCTAACGATCCAAGAGCATGGTCTTCTCCTGCTACGATTTCTGGCTGGTGGGTAACTCCTTGCTTCTAACATGGCAACTACCCCGATGCAGTTTCCGAAAGTAGTTAGGGGACTATGTTATGTTTTGTAATGTTTTGTTTTGATATTTGAATAGGCTGAGAGTTATTGGAGCTAGGGTTAGGAACATATGGTTAGGCTTTGAAATGTAGGTTTTAATACATTGCATTGTATTTTAGTTTTCAACTTATATTAGGGTTTGATGTGGCATTTGGTAGGTTAGGATTAAGGTTTTGATACATGGTTTAAAGCTTAGCTGTAGATTAGGGTTTATCTTTAGAGGTTAGATTAAGGATTTAGATTAGGGTTTTTGTAATACATTTGTCACAATGAGACAAAACCCAAAAGCACATCATTGACACAAGAGAATTTTATGACGACACCCTAAATCCTGAAAAGGCAAACCATATCAAACCTTTGCATCGGACGACACCCATGTCGACACATAGAACCTCTACAAAAGATGACACAACCATGTTGACACCAAATCCTGCGAGTCAAGACACATGTCATCGACCGATCCTCGAGGAACTATCGATGAAAATAAGTCGAAAGCCAGGTACAAACCCATATCAACTAACGCCATGAAAACCTATTACATGAAAAAATTGATCCATAACCAACACTATCGAACTGTCAAAGTTGAACTGAAGCGATGACTACACTGAACATTGATGACGACACTTGAACAACTATACAATTGAATCAGTGAAATCCTCCTAGATCACATGAAGAGTGTTATTCATGCAAAGGGTAACTAAAAGGAATATCTTGAAGAGGATGAAGAAGAAGGTGAAGTAGATCTTGAAAGAGAACTTTTAAACACTTTAAAATATCTAAAGATAGAAAAGAATAATGTCAAGGCATTGGTAGCCGAATTGAGTGAACTAAAGAAACACACTAAAATTCTCAACCAGAAGAGGGGATAATTAGAGAAGATTATCATCAATCTAAAAGTACAATTAGAGGAGGCCAAGAAAATTGAAGAAATACTCAAAAGGTAATTGGAAGAAAGAACCTACACAAAGGAAATTTTGGAAGCAGAGATAGGCTCATTATGAAAGGAAGCACAAAGGAGGAATATCCAATATAATTTCATGAATAAAACCAAAGTTTTGGATGAAATTATCAACAGTCGAAGATCATGAAATGACAATACAAGATTATGATACAAGCCCATGTTCATTAAAGGTTCAAGCTCTGTGACGATGGAAAAATAAGTTGAGTGAAAGAATAATGTAGATATCATCAAGGATTCTATTAAGAAAAGAGGAAAGGATGCCTGCGAAAGAGATGGTACAATATTAGAAGACATGAAATCAACAACCTACAATAAGGAAGCCTCAAAAGGAAAATCCTTGGAAAACCACATCACATGGAAGATCCCCTAGCTATAAAACTATCTTCCTTGGTGTGTGTTATTCTTGCAATAATTTCGGGCACAAAGTTGTGAGTTGTAAAGCTTATGCTAGGAATATAAGCAACAATGGAAGCTACTCTTGGAATGATTATCTCATAAAATATCATGAAAGGTACAACTAAAATTTTAATGGGTTTGGATCCCTAAGTAATGAAGTAGATTGTTATAAATGCAACAATTTTGGACATGTAGCAAAATATTGTAGGTTGAACACTCTTCCAAGGGTTCTAAATAATGAACCAAATGTTCCCCTAAAAGAACCTTCATGAATATAGAAGAAGAAGGATGAAAATTGTGTGATTTATCTAAAATCTCAAAGAAAGAAAAGTGTATGTTATGTTGATAGTGGTTTCTCAACACATATGATAGGGGATAAAAACAATTTTTTATCTCTGTGGGAAGAAAAATATTGAACAGTCTCATTTGGAAACGATGGATTAGATAAGGTCATACGAAAGGGTATAGTTAAGCTTGGGAGCAATAATTTCATGGCAGAAGACGTTTTTATTATCCGGAATATGAACCATAACTTTCTAAGTGTGAGTGAAATGTGTGATCAAGGACACATGCTTCTATTTAACTCAAATAAATGCAAAATAAGAAGGGGAAAACTAGGCAGATTAGTGGTGGCTACAACAAGGACCCCGAATGACATATACACTCTGGATGAGATTGGAAAAGAAGGACATTTTTTGGCTAAAGAGGATGAAAGTTGGATTTGGAACAGAAGGATGGGACACATAATCTTTGATAACCTTGTCAAAATCAGTAAAAAGGAAGTTGTAACAAAAAATTTCAAAACCAACAAGTACCATGTGAAAGAACTATAGGCATGGAAAAAAGACAAGGGTTGACTTCATGACCAAGGAACCTTCCACTTCAAAACCATTAGAGTTAGTTTATATTGATTTATGTGGTCCCATGAGAACTAAAGTAATGGAAGGTGAACAATACTTCATGTTATATATCAATTATTATAATATAATAATAACAATAAATTTTATAAAACAATGTTTAGAAGCATTTGAATTACTTGGAATCTAAAAAGAGATGGTTGAGAATGAAATTGATCTATGAAACAAGTGTGTAAGATCCGCTAATCGAAAAGAATTCACATCCAAATAATTCTAACATTTTTGTGAAGAACAAGGGATAAAATGTCAATTTTCTATAGCTAGGACACCATAGTAGATTGGAGTCACTCAAGGAAAAAGCAGAATGGTAGAAGAAATGGCTATGAACATGTTGAATGATTCCAAATCAAGTGATGCCTTATGTGTTCAAGAAGTGGAGACGATGTACACATTCAGAACAAAAGAATGCTTAGAAGAAATAGTGAAAAGACCCAATATGAATTACAGAACAGGAGATTGGAAAATGTCAAGCACTTTAGAATCTTTAGAATAAAATGCTACATAAAGAGGGAAGACAAGAAGATCAGAAATTTCGATTGTCGAGCAAATGAAGGCATATTTGATGGGTACTCACAAAAAATTAAGGCATACAAATTATATAATTTGAGACTCAAAAAGATACTTGAAAGCATTGTGGAGTAGGTAAATCTCCTCTATAGACAAAGGTGATCCCTCTAGCCCTAGAGTGGGTCTAGCCACAAATAGAACAACCTAATGAAAAATTCCTTAAACTATAATCGAATAAGAGGGCCTACCTCTTAGAATGCCACTCCGCTTGATGATGATCTTGCTCCTTCGCTCCAACTTCTTTTGAGTTCTTCTCCTTCGAATACCTGAAACAAATACATAAGAGACAATAGCAAAATTAATAGCATACAATCAAATTCAATTTACTTTAAAAGTCAAGGAATCTTAAGCTGTCAAATGTAATATGGTACTCAATGTAGGAAATAAATCATTAGTTGTACTGATATAAATCTCAAAAAGAGATACAACCAAAGCCTTGACGTTGCAGGTCTGGGTTCCAACACCACTTCTAGCATCTCATGGTTAGCCTTAAAAATTGAATTTTAAGGCTTCTTCCCTTTAGTTCCAAACCAAACAAAACACATTATTCTCCCTTTACACACATAAAATAGAAGGAAAAACGCTATAGATATCTTGTTGGTTATTCAAGCTCCAAAAACGACTAGTTCAGCTTGGAAAAGGAGGAGTTTATATAGCTTTGATTTAGGGTAGATGGTTCCTCTTATGATGGAAGAGGTCTTACCTCTTTTTTTTGTTCCATATTTTTAGGGGAAAGGAGCCCAAACTGACTTCCTCGACTCTGTCTAGCCCAACCATTTACTAGACTTGCATTCCACGAAGCTTTTAGAGCTGCAAGCTTTGACTCCATTTGTAAAAACTTGCAAAAGAGGATCAACGTGGGTGAGGAAGTTATCACTTGCATCGTTCGATGCTAGTTATGGTTTCAAACTCTACAAATTGATGTGAGGAAGGAATTGAGCACTAGCGTCGGTCTTGTAAACTAGGATTGAAGGAAGATTCTTGGGAAATGATGCAAAAGAGGAATGTTCTCTCTTGAATAGGGACATAAAGGCATGCTCTTCATGATGGGAAAGCATATAGGTTTCACTTTAGAGTTCCTACAGGATCGAGGAATGGGGAGTATAGGAATAGTGACAAAATTCTGTGTAACAAATGCCCCCTAAAGTGTGAAGGCAAAACTAGAGTGAGGGGTGAAATGTTTTACAAGTAGATGCATGGAACTGGAGACCGTCATCGGAAAACTTGCAAGCAAGCATAGATACATATACATCATTGAAAACTATGATAAATGATACATGAATCATGGTATGTATGCAACAATCCAGAGAAAGATCATTTAAATGGATCTACGATATGGGCACAACCATCCAAGAAAGAGGATCATATCGAACCCAAGGTATGCTCACAACCATCAAGTAAAGAGAAGGATCCCATATAACAACTCATGGTATGGTTGTAGCAATCCATCTGAAAGAGACATGTATATTAGCATGACCATGTCTTCTGCTCCAACATGGCCTGATCAAAGTACAAATTCAAACATGTGAATAGATGTTTCGAAGTCGAACATGCTAGAAATTCTCTTGATTAGTGGTCAATGATGTGAAATGTTAACAAGCGTGAGAGAAACAACCAATAATGACGATGGTGCTGAAGATACTAGCAACACAATCCACAGAATGTGAATAAGGAACTAAAGTCAAACACCCGTGAAATCACCGATCAAAAGCCAATGATGTGAACTTGTCGTCGAGTGTGAAGAACTTTCCATTAGGGCATGCAAGCTCTAAGGTACTGGAAAGGAGTCTCTCGGTCAACTTCCCAGATAATGGGTTGAAGTCGACAGGAAGTGACCTTGTCAAAGCAGGGTCATGATTTATCCCACATCATCGACACGAGACAAAGAGATGTAATGATTGTGGATGATACAAAGAATCAGGTATGAGTGTAACTGCAAGAAGATAACTCTTGAACATATCAGCAACACGACTGCAGAGTTTGGCAGCTTTTGGATCCATAGGATCGAAGGCCATGATGACGTGGTAGAGATTAAATAGAAAGGAAAAAATTAATAGCCAAACCCAGGAAAGTCAACGATGAAGTGGGGATATCCAAAACCAACACGAAGCAGAAAGTGTCATTTTCAAGAGTGAGTTACCGACACAACTGATGGAATTTCCAATTTTCACCCAACATTTCTGGTGGGTATCCCAATTATTTTTTATCACAAGCTTGAAGGGGATAGCATGTGCTTTCATTTTAAGTCCATCCTTTAAATGAATCCGGCCTAGTAAGATTAATGAGCCCTAGGAAGGAGAAGCTCATGTCTGTCATGGTGACGAATCCGATGTCTTTTAACTTTAACAAGTCTGAGAAAGGGGTAAATCAACATCTTTTTCATGTTTAGAGAGTTTGAAAAAGACACGAAAAAGAAAAGTCCAAAACTTCCCTTTTCGTACATTCGTGTCTCTCGAGCCCGAATAGGTAGAAAATAATACTTGAGATAACCGCTTCACCATGTGAGTCAAGGAGTACCTTTTTCGTAAATAATTTATCCTAGCCCAAAAAGGGGGTAAAACTATACTGGGTAAATGACATTTTACATCCTTTAATTAGTCAAAAATGATAAGAGCTCAGGAATCTTTTCATGTTTTAAGACTCGAAAAAGAGCTTAAAGGAGACCCCCCATTTTTATTCACTTTAACAAGTCAAAAAGGGAAAAATACTCGGTGATCTATTTGAGTTTTTACGAGTCAAGAAAAGAGCCTAAATATGATTTGGCACAATCATCAACACTTCATCACCTGTCGCTTCACAAAAAGTAAATGCATTATCCGATTTCTAAGGTAAAAATAGGTGAAAAATACTTAGAAAACCCTAAAATGTTATGAAAAAATGAGTAAAAAGGGGAAAAGTAATTTTATTTTTTACCATTTACCTTTGTAACTTGTGTGGAGCATTTTTTACCCATTTGTGCCCTATATTTTTTGGAGCAGTTGTGGCAGATAGGAGGTTGATCGATGCACCGTCAGTTGCACGTAAGAGCTAGGACCCGTATCTTCATTTTCACGCCTGTTTTTCCTATGTTTAGCCAATTTTTGGATTTTTTGAGGAGGTTTTGGAAAAAAATGTTTGCCCTGAGTTAGCATGAGATCTAAGCTCAGGATTGCACCAACCGAGTGTTGCTTAACACAATCACGTGCATCGTCGGTGCTACTATTTTTAAAACAGTTGCACTGGTGCAGAGAAGAGAAAAATTTTGATTTTTTGCCCGATTTTCTTGCTTTCAACCCACAATTTCTCAGCCAAGGATAGATGTTGACTTGATTTCATGGTGTTTGCAGGAAAATTACATTGGAAAGATGGTTGAATGGAAAGAATGCGAGTATGAGGCAATTGATGCATATGCATTGGAAGACCAAAAATGTCTCGATGCTCTGAGGAACTGCCAGTTGCTCAAATTCTTCCTTACATCAAGCCTTCGATCTTAGCCTGAGTTGTTGTAGTACTTAATTAGGCTTTGGGATGTTGGGTGAGAATTATTTGTGATCCGGGACCAAGAGATGGAGCTAGAGACTTCAAATATATACTTCATCACCAGACTATCCTGAAGATCGGAACCAATAAATCTGTATGGGTCTAAGACCATTGGGGAATGTGTGAACATGTTGTTGGCAGAACATTGCCCTAAAGCACTGAAATCAAAAAGTGGCAAGGTTGATATCATGAGTATTGATGACCTTGTGTTGAAAGCACTACTCTTGACCATAAACAAAGTAGCTGGGTCTCAGGAATTTCATGAGTCCAACAAGTCCAAGTTTCAGTATGTTATATACTGTACAATGCCCACTATCTTCAATTGGGTGGAAGCCATGAAGGTGAACATGAAGCACCAGCTATCCAAAGTCAAGGCACGGAACCTGAAATAGTTCGGATATGGTTTTGTGTTCGTGACCTTATTTCGATAGCGGATCCCTCTATTTCACTATCAGTTGGTGGAGGTGAACCCCCCATTTCCACGAGACCCATGGATGGTCCGTTGGAGTGAATTGATGCCTAGAATAGGTGGGGGCTAGCATATGTCATACAAGCCCGCCTTCTTTTCATGGCTGAGGTGTCAACTGATCTTGATATGTTGCTCCCTAAGGGAGAAGATTTTAATGATGGAGGTAAGCAAAACAATTTTAATTTTATGATTTTTACTGTTTTTCAAATATATGTATTCGTGACATTTCATTTTTGTAATTGCAGATGTAGGACCAGAGCGACTAGCCAGGATGTCCCTGGTTGCTAGATGTGTTGCTTGGAAATTTGAGATCGCTACTTATCAAGGAGTTGATAACTAGGATGATATAGCACGGAACCTTGAGGGATTGACCAAAGGTATCCCAGTGTATGCCTGGGTGGGGGACATCCCACGCCGGTATTAGTAGCACACAATTAGGGTGTCACACCAGATTTTCCATTTACTGACTTGAGTAGTATGAAAAATGACATGCTATCATGATCACCATGCCGAGTAGTCCATAGTTTAACATTTACAGTTTTGAGGCCTACGAGCCACAGATGTACTTGAACACATATATCATTTTTTGAGGTTTTGATGTATGGCACTCAAACATTATCGACATATATATATGTTATATTTCCTGTTTACTATGATACAATGTTTTTTTTTTTCACACATAGCGCAAATGTCTATCTAACAGATAATTAGCTAGTGCATATGTTAATGTATTCATATGCATAGGAATATAATGATATGTGATGTAATCAAAAAATTTTCCCAATAAATGAATATGCAAATACATTCTCAATATGTGAGGGTTTCTGACATAATATTGCCATTGAGCTGAAGAACAACAAGTTGTGAATCGAGGTCAACAACCATTTACCAAATGTCAAGAGCAATGGATTCTGACAAGAGTTTAATGATTACACTATACTCAGCAATGTTATTAGTTTTTTTACCCAAACAAATACCTTCAAGATCAATCAACTCACCATTAGGGGCATAGATAGCCCATGCCACAGAAGATAGATTCTAAGAACTACGATAAGCACCATAAGCAAAACCAACGTAACGAGTCACAGACATCTACAAAGCTGGTGAAGACATAATAAGTAGGAAATCTACTTGAAAAGACACCAAAGAAAACTTGCAAAAAAATGAATAACACACTTATGTACAAAGGCAACCATGCAACATGACTCAGGCATAGTACTTCTTGACAGAGTCCATTGCCAGACTCAGGTAATCAATCAATAATGAGGAAAACTAGATTTTTATGGTCAACATGACAAGTAACAATTGAATCAGCCAAATAATATAGTTGAACTCATAAAAGGTTGTGCCCCCATGCCCCACAGGCGAGCAAGGGTTACGATTCGTAAGATGGAAACCCCATTGCGATAATGGGTCGACGGTAGAAACTTGAGGAAATGAGGAAAACCTAAACTCATCGTGAGAAAAAGGTGCCCCTAGCTAAAAGACCTTGATAATATTAGGGTAAACTGAGATGTCGGGACACAAGAAGAGAAATTATCAAGACAGGTAGACATGACTGCCACGTGAGGTAAGAACGAGGAACAATTATGAGTATCTTTCCATGGTGCTTCTTCCAGAGACATTATTTCCATGATACTTTCATTAGAGGGAAAAGTCTTTGTTAAGGGATCAGGGGAATCCAAAAAACCAAGCCACGGGATTGAGATTACATGTAAAGAGATGTACTTGAAACAGTATGATCAGCAGGTACTAAGGATGAAGCCAAAATAATCTCCACATAATTGATCTCGGCATGGCTTAGTGGCATGACATCACCCCATGTATCAACAAGATCAGCAGAGGGAATGACCCAAGGATCAGACTCAACCAAGATCATGTTGATTGAGACAACATGTGGAGGTGGGAGAGGAAAAATACCCATCAAGGCAAGATCTTTAAAAATTCTAGCCCCCACACTCTCATAAGGAGCACTGGTATGCTTCATGTATGGAACATTTCCATCCAAGGAAAAATAAGTGAAGAAAGACAATTGGTTGACTGTGACAATTTTCCCTTGATGGGGAACATAGAGCACGGAGAATAGAGAAGAGGCCACAACATGCATAACATGGGTCCAAATCCATCCAAGTAGAAGATTATAATTAAGATTCACAACCACAATTTCTACTTTGACATGTACTGTCTTTCCTTCCAAGGTAATGGTAAGATTCGGAAGGACATTGAATGGTCGAGAATCACGCCCATCAAAGGCTTCTAAAGTGTTAGGTGATTGGTTCAAGGTAGGGGAACCAATTTCCTTCCAACAAGAGACATACATGGTGCAGGTAGAAGTACATTCATCAATGATGGTCTTGTGAATTGTCTTCTCATTAATGATCACCTTGATGAGAAAGGTAATCTGATGGGGTAAGCACAAAACGTGGTTTTCCATATCAAAACAAATAATATTGGAGTCAGCCGGATCAATACCCCCAATGGCTGATAACAACTCTTTTTGCTGAGAAGGACATATTTGAAGGACCTCGAGAGTAGACATAGCTAATGGTGCTTGAGTCAAATCCTCAACAATGTTATAATGTTGAGTGTCTTGAGTGTTTAGATTGTATGAGAACTTTCCCAGCACACCCCGAGAGGGTGGTCGAATATCGGAATTAGGATTACTTCGCTCTATATGGAGAGGACTAGAGGAAGGCAGGATAGAGAAGGAAGGAGCACCTTCTTTTTCTTTCCCTGCTATAGGGGTAGGCATTTGATAATATTTTGATCTAGTAGGCACATTTACCAATGAACTCATCACAAACACTTGGGAACCTGAGGAAGTGGAAGACTAAGGTTGGTCTACAATTTGACTATGTTGGGATGGAAAAGGATCTTTCAGGACAATGGGGGTCCCTTTTGAGAAAATGACTAACTTTAGACCACTGAGGACAATATTTAGTAGTGTGATCCTCCTCACAGAGGAGGCGTGGATACTTGGGCTTCCTTTCACAAGCATCAGCAACAGATGATTTAGGAGGACCTGTTTTAGGGCATCATCTTTGAACTTGCCTTTGCCCTTCTTTTTACCTTTAGAGGATTATTCCGCTACCATAGACTGCACAGTGTGAACCTGAGAGGTTTTACCAGGACCAGGTGAATTTCAAGAGGGATCATTGGAATGAGTGTTTGAGACTACCTTTTTCTTGGAAGAAGATTTTGCGAGGGTCTCAAACACAGAACCAATTACTCCATCAATAGGTGGGGTAGTCGGAGACTTCGATTTTGTTAGATCGGATGATGGTCTTGGAGCATCGGATAACATATCATATAATGTGCTAGATTACAAGTAGACAAGGTCTAAATACTGAGCATGAGTGATGGCTTTCTCCTCAGTGACATAGCCACACATAACTATGTCCTCAGAAATGTTTCTGACGAATGACATGGTAAACCATTCGGTCAACAACTCATCAACAATTTAAAACTTTATCGGGCAATGCCGACACCTCCATTCATGGATGTGATCATAGATATGGGTCGCAGTGTCTTGTTTAAGGGACATAAGTACATGGGTACCAGTTTCATAGCGAATTGGCAGCTAAAAATGTGTGAGGAAAGCCATAGCAAGAGTGTTAAAGTCATTTTAGGTGCCTCGAGGTAATCCGATGTACCACTTGGCTGCAACACCTATGAGGGTTTGCTGAAAAAAGTCAAAGACGAATGGAATCGTCAACGTATGAATTAGAGGAGCACTAGAGGTGATATGTCATCACATGGGCTTGTGGATCCTCTTTCACTTTTCCCTAAAACTTTGGACAATCACTCAAAATCTTAGATGGAACTAGAGGCCAGTATGGTGAATGAAGAATTGGATCATTAGTAAGTCTAGAAACATTTGGCAGCTCTAATGTGGCCAAGAAATGTAATTGTATATTAAAAGGCATCTGGGGCTTCTGAGCAAGCCCGGACTATAGAACCCATCCTTGTTGATAAGGATTTTGTCCCCATAATGGAGGATTTTGTCCATAAGGCATTTTATTTTTCACCCACTATAGGTTACCTTTCCCGTAGGGAGGATTTTGACCTGGGTAGCCTTGATACTATTTGGCCATAGGCTGCTGATAAGCAACGTATGGGTTAAAATATTGTTGAGCCTGTTGGCCTTGGACAAATGGATTTTGCACTTGCTACCCTTGGACATAAGGGTTTTGAACCTGATGCCCTTGGACATAACGATTTTTCACCTACTGCCCTTGGACATAAGGATTCTGAACCTATTGCCCTTGGACATAGGGAATTTTAGCCTATTTTTGTAGGACATGACCTTGGCCTTGCAAAGGTTGAGCATATTGATATGAGTATAAAGGTTGTTGCTATCCAAGTTGACCTTTTTGCTACAAGGATTGGCCTTGCTGTTGTGAAGGTTGTCCCCGTGGCTACAGAGATTGACCTTGTGCAGGAATAGGTTGGGAAACTTGGTGAACAAACCGCACTTGTGGCTACAAATTTTGATGTGGTTATTGCAAGGCTTGCCCCTCTGGTTGCTACAGTTGTCCTTTCTACCACAGTGTCTCCCCTTACTACTACAAAAGTGGCCCTTGTAGCTATGAATGTTTCCCTTGCTGCTGCAAGAGTTTCCCTTCTTGTGGCAAGAGTACTTGAATAGTTCTTGGAGCAATACCTTAAGAGTTCCCAAATTGGATATAGCCATATCCACCAGGCATGACAGATGTACCAGGCTGAATGTAAGGTCCAGCTCGAGGGATGTAAGGTATATTTACCATTTCTTTTCAACCATATGGAACATAAGGAGGTTGGAATGGCCCCTATGCCACATTTGGATGCTAGTATTGGACATTACTTGACCAAGACAGACCAAGGAGGTTCGGCTACTGCTGTTGGATATTACTTGATCCATAAGGATGAGCAAGGTTCAAGATAGCACTGGAAGAGGGCTAGTTCATTCCAACCATGTGAGCTTGTGATCCGCTCACATTGGTTGTGCTAGACATCATCGAAATATTTGGGTTTTCCCCCCAGGTGGTGGGACAGAGTGTCCACATACTAGAGGGGTCAAAGAACTTACAAAGAGTTGAGTTGAAACTATCGGTTTAACTTGAAGAGTAACTTGAAACAACGAAATGAGTGGATTCAGAATGGTGGGTTGCACCAGAATTGATGTGACTGCAAAATACAAAATCGACTAAGAGGTTAGATTCTGAATGAACAGACTTTAGGTAGCATAATGCTAGATGACTACAGAGGCCTGTGATACAACGACGAAGCACTAAGAGTGCCTGACACCAACTTAGCCAAAGAGGTATAGCTATGTGGCAATGAAGGCCCACTATGCTAAGGGTAAATGTTGTTTGGAATGCTTCCCATGTAAGGGAAACCATCAGGAGGGAATTGATATCCCTGTTCATCAACAATGTGAGCAGTGTGTGTAGCAGAAACCTATTAGTGACCCAAAGAGGAGACTAGAATATCGCCTTCGGATTCCATGAGTGGAAACAAATGACAATGGAAAACCTAAGATGTTCAAGGGGATAATTCCAAAGGAATATCCAGTTGATCGTACGGACTGTACGGAGGCTGTGGTGATATCACAACAGGATCGAACAAAGGATTAAGAGGGAAAACAACTAGTCCTTACTGACCTTCAAGGGTGGGTGAACTCTCGAGAGTTTGGATAGGATTATCCAGAGATTCTATGCCAAATTCATAAGGTGACGTAGTATCTGATGGGGGAGGAAGAAATGAAAAATGTTGAATACTCAGAACAATTCAAAGTTCAACACCTTGATCCTCGAGTGACTACAGGAGTTCGGGAAGAGGCTCCTCAGATGATATTTTAGGTGGAGGAGCAGAAGAGCAACCTAATGGTTTTGCGACGATGACTTGGTCTCAAACAACAACAGAAAAGAGATTAATTTCATGGCTTCTTAAAAATGTATTAAAGGTATACTAATGATTTGACCTAGAAAAAGGCTATCAAGAATGTGATGTGATCGTGGGCAACAATTTTTTTAGATGCTGAAAAAGATTGGTGCCTTTTCATGTTTTTAGAGTCGAGAAAATGCCAAAGATGACTCTATCACTTTCAGTTTGAGTGAGCTCTAAAGGACAAGTGTTCACTGATCTTTTAAATTTAGAGAGTCAAAAATACCAAAATGACTGCTAAGGATAATCTAGGCAAAAGGATTACTAGGTAACTATGAACTGCAGAATACCTCCCAGTGAACCGAGAAGTATGGGCAAACAATCTCCCCAAATGCTATGTTCGGTGTATCACGTTTACAAGGCGGCAGACTCGACTTCCTATGGATAAAGGATTGTAAACCTAGTGGGGTCTCCCTTTATATATGCCACGGTACGGGTCGCACAAGTCTGTACTAGCGATGTCTAGTGCCAAAGCAAATGACAACTACTAGGTTTAAAGATGTTGGAATGCGTCTCTAGCCTAGACATCTAAAGTGTGAGTGTTAGGTTTGAAATGTGCCTTAGATTAATTGAATACATTTTAAATTTTACCTTGAAGTTATGTCTCAGTTTTCAGGCCCTATCGATGTGACTCGGAAAACTCTAATGCAACTAAATGAGATAAAAACCTTTCAATTTGATGAATGTTTACACTAATGAGAGTAGAGAAAATAATTTATGCAACAAGCAAGCAACTGAAAGCAAGATGACTCTTCACTACTCCCATTTTGAAAACAAAATAATGATAAAATCTTTCCAGTTCCTATCTTCCTATCAAATGCACTATAACTAGTTCTTGCAATGGTAAAATAAGTTCATTTCCTTTTGAAAGCAAAATGATGATGCAATTCTAGCTTTCAATAATGCCACTTAATGCAACATATCGATTCAACAAACTAGAATGATGTATTTTTCAATGGAATGATAAAAATGAATCTCTCATATGACCACTTCAATGAAATTTTTTCAAACAATGAACATCAATCATATGCAAAGCACGAAAAAGAGAATTCTTTTCCAAATAAATCATGCAAAGACTCAATAGAAACAAGACAATAAATTTTAATCTATTCTTGGAAAGAGGCATTCAACCAAGAAAATAGCAAACGAAACTTTTCAAACTTGTTAAATTGAAACCAAAGCAACAAAAAGAGCTAGAACACAAAACACATGGCATAGTTAACCAACCACTTGACTTGTTGAGCACACAAACAATTGAATGGATGATGGCCTACATGGACTAGGGTTACAAACATCCAAAGAATCAAAAAATCAAGTAAGGAAAATTCAAACCAAATAAGCACACCAAACAAGCTAATGAGGCTTTCTAGCGAGGGAGAACAAAGGCAAAACAAGCTAAGAGGCAGAAATTATGAGGGCAAGACGCACTGGTTATGATTTATGAGAAACCCTAATCTTCACTTATATGAATCAACGTGATTTCCTAATTGACAACAAGTGCCACAAGGGGGTACGACGTGACTCTTTTAAAGCAATTCATGTTGATCGGTGCAATTGTCAGAAATTAAAATGCCCTGATCAAGGATTTCATGGAAAAAATAAAAAATCTCAAATCTCAAAACCAGACTTGTCACTCTGAATTTCATAACCAAAATAGTAAACTTGGCAAAGCACAGGAAACCAAAGGGAAATTTTGATATAACAAAAGTTCACACAAACGACAAAATGAAAAACAATCAAAAGAGAGGTATGGTCTCCAATTTGTGGCATAGGTAAATCTCCTCTACAGATAGAGGTGATCCTTCTAGCCCTAGAGTGAGTCTAGCCGAAAACAGAACAACCTAATGAAAACTTCCTTAAACTAGAATCGAATAAGAGGGACTACCTCTTAGAACACTACTCTTGATGATGACCTCACTCCTTCGCTACTGATTATTTTGAGTTCTTCTCCTTTGAATACCTAAAAAAAATACGCAAGAGACAACAACAAACGTAATAGCGTACAATCATATTCAATTTACTTAAAAAGTCAAGGAACCTTAAGCCACCAAATGTAATATGGCACTCAGTAGGATATAAATCATTAGTTGTATTGATATAAAGCTCAGAAAGAGATACAACCAAAGCCTTGATGTTGCAAGTCTCCTCTGACATATCGGGGTTCCAACACCACTTGTAGCATCTCATGATTATCATCAAAAATGGAATTTTAAGGCTTCTTCCCTTTAGTTCCAAACCAAACCAAACACACTATTCTCCCTTTACACACATAAACTAGAAGGAACAAAGCTATAGATATCTTGTTGGTTATTCAAGCTCGAAAAAAGACTAGTTCAACCTGGAAAAGGAGGAGTCTATATAGCTTTGATGGAGGGGGATGGTTCCTCTTATGATGAGATAAGGCTTATCTCTTTGGTATGTTCCATATTTATAGGGGAAAGGAGCCCAAACTGACTTCCTTGTCTCCATCCATCCCAATCATTTACCATACTTACATTCCACGAAGCTTATAGAGCTAGAAGCTTCAACTCCATTTTTAAAAACATGCCAAAAGAGGATCAACGTGAGTGAAGAAGGGTTCACTTGCACCGTATGGCACTAGATCTAGTTTGAAACTCTGTATATCGGTGCAAGGAAGCAATTGAGCACTAGCACTGGTCATGTAAATTGGGATTGAAGGAATATTCTTGGGAAATGATGCAAAAGAGGAATGTTCTGCTCATGAATAGGGATGTAAAGGCATGCTCTTCATGATGGAAAAACATATAGAGTTCACTATAGAGGTCCTCCAGGATCGAGGAACGAAGAGTAGAAGGACAATGACAAATTTTTGTGTAACAAGCATCAGCAGAACATTTGATGAAGTTTTTGGACAAAAGGATAGGCAATGAGGCTCATCTTCAAGGGAACAAGAAACAAACAAACCAATACAAGAAAGAATAATAAAAGAAGAAGAACAATCATATGAATATTCAACTGTCAACCAAGAAGAAGTAGAAGATAATAAGCAGGGACCTCCTAAAACTCCTAAATAATGGTACTAAAAGAACATCCACAAATCAATGGTGATCTTAATTCAAGAATAGGAACTAGAAGAAGTCTACAAATAAACATACCAGAACAAGGAAATATTGAGCTCTTATTCATAGTTGAGCTTAGCATATTTGAAGAAGCCAACCATGATGAGCATTAGATCAAAGCCATGGAAGAAGAACATGATCAAATCCAAAACAAAAAAAGACAAGGGAATTAATTCCAAGACCTAGGGATAAAAATGTCATTGGCACAAAATGTGTCTTCAAGAACAAGGTGAATGAACTTGATGGAAAGGTGGTGAGGAACAAAGAACGATTGGTATTTAAAGGATATGCGCATTTTGAAGGAATAGATTTCAAAGAGATGTTTTCCCCTATTTCCAGGATGGAAGTTATCAGGATATTCTTGGCCTATCCTTGTCCAAGAAAGATTAATGTTTATTAGAAAGACATCAAATCATCATTTCTAAATGGAGAATTAGAAGAAGAGCTTTACTTAGAGTAGTTGAAAGGATTCCTACTTAGATAAAAGAAAGACTATGTATGTAGATTGAAGAAAGCCTTGTACGGTCTCAAGCAAGCTCCTAGATCCTAGTATGCACATCTAAATAGGTACTTGCAGCAACAAGGTTTCAAGAAAGGAAGTGTCAATAACAACTTATACATAAATATTGAACAAGACAACTTGAATCTCATTGAAGTAGATGTGGATGACATCATATTTGGTAATGATGATGATAGGATGAGTAATAAATTTTCCAACGATATGAAAAATGAGTTTGAGATGGCCTTACTTGGTGAGTTGACCTTTTGGGGACTCCAGATATGTCTGGAAGATGATTACATATTTATTTCTACAACCAAGTGCATCAAGGAAATGTTGAATCGGTTCAAAATGGAAGGATGAAAACCATATAGCACTCCCATGGTGACTGATTGCAAGTTGAGTAAGGACAATGAGTCAAAGGAAGCATACCAAAGATTGTATAAATCGATGATTGGTAGCCTATTGTATGTAACAACTTCAAGGACTAATGTGATGCAGGTAGTTGGATGGGTGGCACAATTACAAGTAGCACTAAAAGAATTCCATGTTGTTGCAGTGGAAAGAATCTTTTGATACCTTAAAGGAACAATATATTTTGG
The DNA here is from genome assembly GCA_000404065.3 of Pinus taeda. Classification (NCBI taxonomy): domain Eukaryota; kingdom Viridiplantae; phylum Streptophyta; class Pinopsida; order Pinales; family Pinaceae; genus Pinus; species Pinus taeda. Next base: position 139,627 of record APFE030556903.1, on the reverse strand, counting down.
ACTATGGTATCCAAAGAGGAATGAATTGACCTTGACAACTTATACAAATGAAAACTGGGTAGGAAATATTGATGATCCCAAGAGCACCAATGGAGCAGCGTTCTATTTGATAATTGTCTCATTTTATGGTTGAGTAAGAAGCATCCTTCAGTCTCCTTGTCCACAACAGAAGCATAATATATTATACCAACAACATGTTGTACTCATGTTCTTTGGATGAAGAAAATTATATAGGATCTCCAAGTGAAGTTTGATGAGCCAATTTTGATATTCTATGAACAAAAGTTCCATAAGCCTCTCCAAGAAACTTTTAATGCACTCAAAAACAAAAAGGAATAAATAGTTAACATCTTCAAAAAGACTCTACCATGAGAGACATTTGAGTATCTTCAACAGAAGCTTGGGATTCTTCTAGGTTCAAATTGATATGTGTTCCATCAAGTCAAGTAGACAAGGGGATAAAGGCATGTTACAGCAAGAGAGAAGAAGGTATCTTATTAGTGGGAGTAACCGTTTTCCATTTTTGTTAAAGAGGGAGAGCAATTAGGATAGGAATACCAGGGGCATCCAGTTAGGGGAGAAATAATCGCAGGGGAAGTAGGTGTGTTGCTATCAATGAAAAAACGGGAGATTGTTGAAAATTAGTTTTCATTGATATCAACCCAAGTAGAAACCAAAAGACACCTCTCTCTCAATGAAAAAAATGAGAAGGAAGATCAAGGTTCTTGGGCTCAAGATTATCTTCATTTGATGGATCTTTTCATGTTGATTCTAATAGTAGTTGGAATGCCTCATAACTCCTCACAGTTGAGAACATATGCCCAATCAAAGTGGGTGCCCCATTTTTTGTTCAAGAAGCCAAAAAGAAGATGTTGAAATCAAATTATTTATTGGTTAGATAATGGAATTTTAATTTAAGAAAATTAAACTAAATTATCATAGCCTTCTAGTTAAATTCACTTGCAAAAGAGGAATGGAAAATTAAATTATCAAGTCGGCCTCTAGGATTAAATTATTTTTGGTAAAATTTAAATTAATTAGGTTTGTTCCATTGTATTTTCAAGTCATATTTCCTCCTTTAGAAATGTATTTTGAAGTATAAATATAGCTTGTTTGGCTCCCATTTGATCAATCTTGAAAGTGCTTAATTGATACATATCTGTGGTATTTTGTGCTATTTATGGATTCATGCTAATCTTCTATGAGAGGCTGAGTTTTCTAAGCATAAAGATCATTTTTATCTCTATTTTTTGTGGGCTTATTGAGGGAGATATATCTGAGTTTTTTAGGCCCTCAAAGGTCATAACTCTATAGCCCTGCTCAGACCTGAATTCAACATTTTGGTTGATTATCCAAGGCGAGGGTTCATTGATTCCTATGGCTAGTCAATGATTTTGATGAGGTCCTTCTTGATTAGTTTTCTGAGGTTACTTAGATGTCTATGGAATGGCAGTATATAAGGAGAAATAACATTGGACTTGAGGCTAATTCTTATGTCTTTCTGCATTGATATTTGGTCAAATTTTTGAGGACCTTTTGTGGAGTGTTTAATACTTACCACAAGGTTTATCACACATATCTAAAGGCTAGTTTAGCATAACTTTAGTGTCATGACTGGAAATTTTCTAAGGCGGTGTTAGTTGAGACATTTTTGGCTCTCCTATGGAACATCTCTGTGACCTTTCCTAAAGCTTGAAATCAGGGGTTTTGTGGTATTTTCCATTGACTATATGAAGCAGAATTTTGTTGATTTCTGAAGGACAAGTCACAAAGTTTCATCCTTCCATTATAGGGGGAATACAAGCCCAAATTACTAAGTTTGTGAGGAATTTATGTGTGGGTTTATTGCAGACTAAATTCTGAGCACACTAGGGGAACCTTTTATAAGGCTTAGACCACTATTTAAAACCTATTTTGGACCTTCTTCAGGACTTATCAGAACTTGGAATTCTTTATAATAAGATAGACGATGTTTTCTAGAGGTATGTTAAAGAAACTTATAAGCCCTATTCAATAACCTATTTGACCCTTTCTTGACACACTCCTGTAGCACATTGTTATCACTCAGGTTGTCCCTAGGCTCCTTATAGGGATACGGCCGAGGTAACCACAAACCAATCTTTGGATTGCAGGTTATAAATAAGATAGACGATGTTTTCTAGAGGTATGTTAAAGAAACTTATAAGCCCTATTCAATAACCTATTTGACCCTTTCTTGACACACTCCTGTAGCACATTGTTATCACTCAGGTTGTCCCTAGGCTCCTTATAGGGATACGGCCAAGGTAACCACAAACCAATCTTTGGATTGTAGGTTCTAGCCCACCTGCAATCAGAGAGGGCTCTCTCTTTATGATTCAACTTTTGTTGATGATTTTAGGATAGCTTTCTGGCTTCAAAGGTGTTTTGTTTGTGATTGGATGGAAGGTAGGATTCTCAAACAAAGAGGCAAGGTAAGGTGTGATAAGTTTCGAACCATTGGGCATGGAGTCATGGATTGAGGCTTGCTATTGCGCTTTCTTGGTCACAAGGGAATTATGGAGCGGGATAGCCACACATGATACAATTATCAATCTACTGAAAATATGGAATGAAAATCATGGATGAAAGGCAAAGGAGGATCATTCCATCATGCTGAAAAAGAGGAGAAATGGATGAATGGGATCCAAGAGCAGTTAAGAATTCCTAAACATACATTCATATGTGAAAGAAATAGCGTAAACAAGATCATTTAAGTATACATGCTCATAGCTATTTCTGAAGAAAACATAAAAAAATGAAGAAATTGAACTTAAGGTGTAGTGAAACAAATCTTAAGCTATTCTTTTTTCCTGCAATTTAGAAGGCGGAACGGTGGTAAAAAACATAAAAGTTAACAGAGGAGAGGGACATTTATTGAATCATGTAGAAGCACAGGAATTCCGTAATCATTCCTTGGCCAAGTAAAAACATCAAGTAGTTTCGCAATCCATGCTTTCAGCAATCTTTGATTATAGAAAATATGAGAGTTACAGTGCGGGTCTCTGCTCGGAGAAAATGCTGGGAAGGAAACTAACCAACTGCTACCAACGAACCAACCCCTCACAACATTGTTCAGGGTGGTATTTATAAGCAAAATATCGGAAAGACATTCATTACAACTGACCTAAATAGCTTTGCTAGAAAACTCCTCAAAAATATAAGTGTTGTTGGAATTAAATGCAAGTAAATATTTTTGGCTGCACTAGGGGCAGCTGAATCAGAAAAGATGACAGTGTGGCCCTTGGAGGCTAGATGCGGTGCTTCTGGAATGATTGTGCTTTGGGAACTGTAGTTCTGCTCTGGTGTGAGTTAAATGTGCACTAATTATGATTTGAGGGGTTCGAGTGGCTTCGCCCTCTTTCTTTGAATCTGCTGGAAGGTATGAAATGTTCTCCTGCTTCAGGCCGCTGCTCGAGATTTTCACTGATACTCTTTGCCGCTACATTGATGGCTTCCGCAGTTTACTGATACTCTTTGACACGCATGATACCTGATGATTTGATCTAATACACTTTAAACTCTGTCACTGATCTGTTGTTGTCTTTAAACCGGATCACTTTGGCACGATCGGGCGATTTTCGGGCTTTTTCGGCGCACAATGGGCTAAGGAATCAAAAGATTCCTCGAAGATTCCCCGAAATGGCCTATTTCCCGTAGCGATGCGTGATTAGCGCTTCGCACTAATCGTGCATCGAAAACTACCTCTGTTTCTTGTTTTGGAGCTCCGAAGCGTGATTTCTCTTCCTGCACGAAGTTTTGGCTTTCTGGCTGCTGACGTCAGCTGTACGGTGGATTACGTCAGCTGTGGTGGGTCCCTGGTACATAATGACATGGCGAGGTGCTGATACTGAAGGTGATGCGATGAACTAGCTCCGATGCGATCGCGATATCGCATCGGCGGGGAACAGAGGGAGTTTGAGTTGGACATTTGGCGCTTACGACCGCCGATACCGCGATATCGCGTTGGGTGGTGACGGATGGGTCATAACTTGTATGGAGAGGAAACTGCGATCTTGCGATGTGGTCTGGCTTTTAAGGGTCTGCGGAGTGTTAAGGAAGTCGACAGGGGGTTTGTTTTGGGCGGAAAGAGTAAGTAAGTGGGTGTGAAAGGCATTTTAGGTTTCGGAAGGGGTCCGATTACCTCAGAGGGGTTTTATACTCTGGAAGGAGTCCATTGTATCTGGAAGATGGTTTGAAGGTTGAGGGTTCTTGCTAAGTTTCAGGTAAACTGAGCAATTCCCGGGGGTACTTATGGTTATTTTTCAACCAGGG
>APFE030556903.1:100738-132117 GCA_000404065.3 Pinus taeda | reverse complement strand
TCACAGGTCCATGAATGTGTCCTCCAGTGTGCGAAAGCAGGGGTAACAAGGACAGTGACCAACGGTGACAAATTACTGCGTAACAGATGCCCCCTAAAGCATGAGCCTCAAGAGAGAGAGAGAGGTGAAGTGCTTTACAAGACCATATCTAGCTTCCGTCGAGAATCTGCATGGAGATATACAATATGATAGTTCAAATACATGATATATGTGGCATGGAAGCAACCATCCATTGACAGAGTATATGACGATCAAGATCCGTAGTATGGACGCAGCCATCTAGTTAGGATCGATGAATAGACTCAGGTATGGTCGCACCCATCCAGTGAAAGAGTCATGTATCAAAATCACGCCTAGATTACAACAGACACAATCCAGGGTCTTGCGCTCCACCTCGACCCGAACACAAGTACAAGTTCAATCATGCGAAAATGTAAGCTGAAGTCGAACATGCATGAACATCGTCTAATTACCAGCCACTAATGAAAGCTGTTAACAGGCGCGAGAGGTACCACCAATAATGACAATGGTCCTCAAGGTACTATAGGTACAGTCTACGGAATATGAATGAATGAGCCGATGTCGAACACCCGTAGAGTCATCCAATCGGAGGCCAATGATGAAAACCTCACGTCGAACATGAAGAACCTGCCATTGAGGCATGCAGGCTCCAAGGTACCAGAAGGGAGTCTCTAGGTCACTTTCCTGGATAATGAGCTGAAGTCGACAGGAAGTGATCTTCGTTGAAGGTGGGCCATAATATTTCCCACATCATCAACACGAGACGGGAAGAGACAATATTGTGAAGTAAGATTTATGAACTATCAGGCAGAGGTGGCTTCTTTCAGAGGTCAACTTCTCTTGAACATATTGGCGGAACGACAGTGGAGTTGGCAGTATTTGACGTCAATGGATCAGAGGTCATGATGACGTGGCAATGAGCAAATGAGAGGTCAAATAGGATCACCAAAACCCATGGAGGCAAGTGAAAATGAAGTGAGATATCCCCACCCTGACACGAAAGCAGAAAAGTGCCATGTTCAAGAGCGACATACTGCCGACACGACTATAATTACGGTTCCAAAATTTTCTTTTTCCCTCGCCATTCCTGGTGAGTACCCCAATTATTTTTAACAAGCTTGATGGGGATAGCATATGCTTGTGGTATAAGTTCGACCTTTGGTCGAATCCAACCTAGTAAAAGTTTAGCGAGCCCTAGGGAGGAGAAGCTCAAGTCTCGTCATAACGACGAGTCCAATGTCGTCAGGGTTTAACGAGTCCGACATAGGTAAAACTCAGAGTCTTTTTCATATTTAGAGAGTTTGAAAAAGACACGGAAAAAAAAACTCCAGAGGTCCTTTTTCGTAGAGTTGTGTCTCTCGGGTCCGAAAAAGTGTAAAATGATACCCGAAAGAACCGCCCGATCAAAATGACCGAGGAATACTTTTCATGAGTAGTGATTTCGATCTAAAAAAGTAGAAAAGGGATCAAAGTCACGTCGTTTTGTAACCACTAACGAGTTTGAAATGACAAAAACCCGGTAATCTTTTCATATTTTAACGGTCGGTAAAAGAACTTAAAACGACCGCCCCTTAGTAACCGTTTAACGAGCCAAGAGGGACAACTCGGCGATATTTTCCGCTTTAAAAGGTCAGGAAAAGAGCTGAAAGAGGACCATAAGTAACATTTTCTTGTGTTTTTCTGAGCTTGAAAAAGTTAAAAAGACGCTCGTTTGACCTACACGAGACCCTGTCATCATTCGACCAACAACGTAAAGCCTATTTCGACACGAAAATACCCTAAAAATACTTAAAATTAACACTTCTAATGTATTTTTGGGTTAAAATAGTGTTATAAATAGTAAAAAAGTAAAAAACAAATTTACTTTTCACTTTTTACTTTATGAGTTCACTGTTGGAGGGTTTCTAGTGCAAAGTTCACCTGCTGATTGTGACCGATCTAGGACACCGTCCGAGCCGCCGTCTGCAACAGGTAAGAGGCCTCATCCTAAGCTTTATTTTCATCCCATTTTTTCTAGTTTTCAGCCATATTTTAGATCCCTGCAAGGGGATTTGAAAATTTTTAGGTCCGCGCCATTAGCGCGGGTTTCCGGCACGGGACCGCGCCAATGGCGTGATCTCAATTTTTGCCAAATTGGACCATTAAACTTTCAATTTTCCTTCAAATTATGTCTCAATATTTATCTAATGATTGAAATTTATCTTTTGTTTGCAAGATTTTGCCAAAAATGGTGCTAGAATGGAAAGAAAGAGAGCACAGCGAAGTTGATGCCCTAGCTTTGGCGGATGACGATTGTATGACTTTATTGAGAGACCGCGGGCTCAAGAAATTCTTCCATACTTCCTACCTTCGTACACAACCTGAGCTACTACGCTTCATAGTAGACGCTTGGGATGTAGAGGATCAGGTGTTCCGCCTAAAGGACCAGACATTGGAATTGGATGTTTCCGATGTCTATTTTATTACTGGTTTATCACGACGGGGTACGCGTCCTATTTTGACAGGCAGTCAACCTTCTGCAGGGAAGATCGAGGAGGTGAAGGATAGGATATGTCTTGATGCACGTTTTGGTGTAAATAGCAGGAAGATAGATATTAACACGATTCCCAGCTTGGTTTTGTGAATTATCTTGTTTACCATTACCCGGGCAGCAGGTATACAGGCACCCCATGAGGTCAGCAAGAATCACTTGATGTTGGCCACCGAGTGTCTCCATCCTACATTGTTTGATTGGGCTTCCGCGGTGACGACCAATATCAAACAACAGCTTACCAAGTGTAAACAAGGTGGAAAAAAACAGTTTGGGTATGGGTCAATTCTAGTGACCTTCTTTCTAGAGCGCCTGCTAGTTTTTTGGGTACTTAGAGGGATAGTAGCAGATCCAGTGCTAAGGGAACCAAGATTGCATCGGTGGGCAGAGCTTATGCCCAGAGGAGGGGGCGACCAACAGATGTCCTGGAAGCCCGAGTTCTTCATCTGGCTCCGACATCAGATGATAGTCGTTGAGGACTGGCCCTATGCGGGCACAGATTTCACCGGAGATCTCGATCTCCCTCTACCTGACGGAGAGGATTGGGATGAGGAGCTGGGTAAGAACTCTGTGTTTTTTTAATGTTTTTATGTATTTAAATTTTTTTTTTAATACATGTCTATTTCTAACAGCGTCTATATATGTATACAGATGTTGGCGCAGAGCGACCCGCTGACGTGCCTCACAATGTCCGTAGAGCACAACCCGCAGTAGACCCTCAGGTAGAGGGTGGGGATGATCTTGTACAGAACCTTGAGGCACTCACTCGAGGTATCCCAGACTATGGCAGATTGGCAGATGTGCCTAGAGCTTACCAGAGGCATACGGTGGGAGTGTCTACTCGTGTCCATCATCTGTTGAGACGTTTGGTACGAGCAATGACATGCTATCACGAGCATAACCGTGCTTAGACATCTAGGTTTCATTTTTGTACATTTTTTAGGAGTACGCTGTCAGCGGCTGTATAGACTTTTTACATGTATTATTTTTTGTAATGCACGGGGCGCGAACACTTTGACTCACGTATATATATATACATATCGATTTTTTGGATAACATGTGACCCATGCGTTTTTGTATTTTTATATGCTTATGTTTTTTCCTAGATGGATCTTGTACATGTGGCCATGTGTTTTATATGCTATGCGATTGTTCGATACACATGTAATCTAATGTATCTAGTGCATAACAAACGACCCATTGGAATGTATTTACACGCATATATTTTATCCTTTATACAAAATTTTATTTTTTATACAAGCTTAAATGCACGTGGCATACACGCAAACTATGCTTGATGGGAAGTGAAACGGGCATCCCCCCAAACATCGTGTATCAATCCGAGGTATATGCCCCCCAAGCTTCAGTCCATTGAAAATGGGTTGAAGGTTGACTAGATGGTTATGTGTCTGAAAAACACGAACACACGTTTCATTTTTTTAACGAGGTTGACATAATGGGTATGAACTATCCTCGAGATAAACAGTTTCATTATCTTAACAAGGTTGAGACATTAACAAAACTATCCTCGATAACTTCGCTCGACCGTGTATTCGACGGCCTCTCCCCGGTCAACAATGGAAACCATTGGAGTGAAGCAAAGTCTGATGCACAAACAGGGCTTTGCTTCTTCTTCGACTGGACCGTTCATTTTTTAAGGAGCTTGACATAGGATGATGAACTATGGTCTGACCAATCATGTTTCATTTTTTAACGAGGTTGCCACAAGATCAAAACTATCCTCGATACACCTTGTTTCATTTTTTAGGGAGCTTAACAGAGGGAAAACTATGCTCCGCCCGGTCTTCATCATAATGAAGAGGAAGTCGGGGCTTCCAGGAGTGACGCTCCCGATGGGAGATCAAAGCCGTGGAAATTGGGATCTAATGCCCCCAAAGCACTATTGACGATGTCGGTAGTGCTGGATAGAGGCGTGGGAGAGGTACTCACATAGTTGACCTGCGGGGAGGCAGATACAACTGGTGGATGAGAACCGAGAGGAGGTGACAACGGCACAGGGGGCTAAAGAACGATAATCGGTCAATAGTGACAATCCTTCCATTGTGTGGAAAGCAGACCACACGGAAAAGCGAAGAAATGATAGCCCCCATGGCATAAATATAGTCACTACCAAGGAGAAAATTGTTACCAAGAGCACTTTGGATAACCATTACGTCTATATAGACGGTTTTGCCTCCCAGAGTAATAGGGAGCTGTGGGAGGACTCCTAGAGATGGGCATGCGCTTCCGTCAAAAGACAACAGGGTATGCATGACTGGCCTAAGCGACGGGGAACCGAGAGCTTGCTAAGTAGTATACGGCATGAGACTGACCGATGCGCCTTCATCCAAAACGGTGCCAGGTAGGGCCATGTCATAGGCATGCACAGTAATCTGGAAAGGTACATGGGATGGAAGGTGGTAAGTGGTCAGGTGACTCCAATCAAAGGAGATAGCTGAATTGCTTGGTGGGGGAATCATATGATTGCCCCCTTGCTCGAACGGAGCCAAAGAAGGACCCTCTGAGTCAATAAGGATAAGAGGATCGTCGTCAGACTCAGGAGAATCTGATGAGACATGAAGAATCTGTTTATGACTGTCGTCGAGAACAGGTTGGTCAACTGGTGGTAAACTCGAACTGACACGATCACCGACCAATGGTTGATCGGGAACAGGCTGGGTGGAGCCAAGCGCAGGAAGAGGAGACTGAACAAGAGCGGTATGTAAACCAACCTTGTGGTCAGTAGGAGGACAATCTGCAGTTGCAGAAAGACACTGATATCCAGCGGGGAGTTGGGGTGAGGGATCTGCGAGACTTTCCAACACAGAGGAGGCTTTGTCCATGAGTGGACAAGGGTGAAGGAAATGATTTCCTTCACAAAGTTTGCAAGGGAATCGAATCTTCCCTTTGCCCTTAGTATTCCCAACTATGGAGGTATCATCGCCGTGAGCGTCAGTGGACGATGAGGGATGGGTTGGATTGCGAGACCATATTCTTAAGATCCTGGGGATACCAGGACAATCACGAAGAAGATGGTTTTCCTTGCATAATCTGCAAGGAAACTAAACCGTGTGTGGAGGAGTGGGAAGGAGTCTGTCTTCCGTTGTCCGAGGTGGAACAACAGTAGTGCTTGTAGTCGTTTTTGTGTTTGTAACCGTTTCCTTGTTTGACTTCTTCTTCTTTGTCTTCTTCTTCTTCTTGTTAGCCACCTGGGTACTTTCACCAGGCAAAGAAGGAGACGTTGAAGTAGGTGTCGAAGGGGTGGGGTCCACCTTCGGTTCAACAGGATGTTGAGCAGGTGGAGGGACTGATGTAGTATCAGCCGACACAGTAGGGACCACAAAGTTTGTAAATAGCCAAACTGGTAACCTGACAGTTAACCCTGGAAGGGTTAAAGTTGCCATATAAAGGGCACCAACATTTCCAGGAGAAGGGAAACGACCATCATTCCCATCAGGTGGGGAGTCTAGGTTGATGAATCCCGGAAAGGTTGCCATATTAAGACGAAATCCTACTCAAGCTAGCGTACACAAGATCTAACTGGGTAATGTGATCATGGTCAGGTAAATTATTATGACACTTGACTTGACCTTTTCATCTTTAAAGAGTCGAGAAAAGGACAAAAATATGACTCTAGTCTCCTTCAATTGTTTAATGAGCACGAAGTGACAAGCTGCTCACTTACACCTTTTCTGTTAGGCAGTCTGAAAAGGATCAAAAGCTGACTACTCTGGAAATCTAGGTAAAAGGGGTTTGCCAAACAATCCGTAAAACTGCTTATACACCTTAGCGATTAGAAGATCACCAAGGACTTCCCGTACTGCAGTCAATCTTCCCGAATGCTGTGTTCAGTGCATTACGGTTTGTAGGGCGGCAGACTCGGCTTCCTATGGATCAAAGGTTGCAAGCCTATAGGGGTCTCCCAATTTATACTCGACGGTACGTGGGAGCACAGTCCGTACTGGAACCTATCGTTTCACCGTGGAGGAATCACCCAACCACTCAACGATAAACTACCAGGTTTAACGACGCCGGAACACGTCTCTAACCTAGACCTCTAGAATGTGAGCGTTAAGTTTCAATGTGTTGTTAGGTTCATTGAATTAATTTTATGGTTTATCTTTGATTAAGTCTCAGTTTCCGGTCTTACCGTCTGCGATCTCTTGAAATGTCCTAAATGCAACTACATGCGAGAATTATATTCGTTTCGTTTGGATGAACTATAGCTACAGAAGAGTTAAGAGGTTCACACAAACAAAACGATCCAAAAAGTTCTAATGTAGCTAATAACAAGAAAGGAAAATTTTTTCTTTTTCTTTTTTAAAAGCAAAAAATTAACATAATATGCTAATTTACGAAAAGCAAAAAATCTTTTTTCTTTTCTCTGAAAAATAGAATAATGCACTTAATGGATTTCAAGAGATGTTCACAACTAGATAATTCATTCCAAAGAATCTATAACCAGATCTGAAACACAAACGATAACCCAGCAAAGCAAAGAAAAAACCAAAATCTTCAAAGAACTATGTAAGCTAAGTCACAATGAAGTCAGGTAAAACAAGCAAGCTAAAAGCGAGACACTTGCAGCATGAAATGTAAAACTCATATAACCACCAGAAGAATATGGAAATCAATCAATAAAATGACTGGACCTGTAAATCATAAATCCAACAGGAGGCTTGATAACAAAACCAGAAAGGCCAAGATGCAAAATCGATGGACAATGGCGAACAACTGAAGGATGGAAAAACCACTAGCCAAAGACCAGTCCAACAGACTTCTAGGAGGTATAAAAAGAGCAGAAATACACAGACCCAAGCTTAAGAGACTGGAAAACAAGATTAATCAAAAAACTTAACCAGTGTGGCGCGACTGTAAGTCTGCAAATCACGCTAAACAGAGATTGGCACGAGTTGTCTGAAAGCAACACGTGCCAACCAGCCCGAATGTCCAAAGAAAAACCGCGCTGGCGGAGTTTGCCAGGCAAAAAGATAGAACAGATGGTCCCAGGCTTGGCGTCTAGTATCTAGACAGAGCCAGCAAGTAGAAAGAAGAATAGCAAGAATTCTAACCAAGAAATTATTCAAACAAATAAACGAGGGAAGAATGACATGCAAGGGAAGATTGAGATTGTCCAATTTGTAAAATGAACCAGAGATCAACTGAAGTGGCATTGATCTACTTCACTTCTGCATAGTAGAAGTGTTTTGAAGGCTACCTGGCCGCTCTTCAGACTCCGTCCACAATTTACAAGTCAAACAATACAAAAACAATCAACAAGCAAGTCCCCAGTGGAGTCGTGAAATTGTTGAGCTGGTAAATCCCCTCTGCAGACAGAGGTGATCCCACTAGCCCGACACGGGTCTAGCAACAATCACACATGCTACACGGAGGTTCCTAATTGCATAATTTAAAGATTGATCAGAACGATCTACCTGGAATCCAACGCTATTTGTTGTTGAAGAAACGTCGTTCCCGTCCTTTAGCTTTGGCTGGTCACTATCCTTACGCTCCACGTATGGACACCTGCACAAACAAAGAACAATCCAACACAAGCGTAAAATCAAGTGCATGCAATTATATATCAGTCAAGCAAGATATAACTCAAATATCATCAGCAGACACGTGAGTGGAACCATAATGATAGTCGTTCATTATTCAATAAAAGAAGAGAATAATTACAACCAAAGAGGCCTGACGTTGAAATCTCCTCCAACTGGGTCAGCAGCTAAACATGCCTTGCAAAGTGACCTCCTCTCTCAATATTCCGGCAGCATAACTTCTCTCTCAGCTCTCACTATCAATCCAGCATAATCTTAGCTCACCTTAGCTCTTGCAAAAAACTAGTTGATTCAATGCAGGGTGACAGTCATTTATAGATGGAGGAGGAGGAAGTATTCATTGTATCCGGACACCTACTGAAGATTAGGCATTGCCCCAGAATAGCTTTTGAACTGGGTTGTCATGGATGAAAAAGACGACACTCGACCACTTCCATGGGATTTTTCCCCAGAGAACTGCATGAGCAATGGAGGAAAAAACACTTCAGTTCGCACTGGCCAAAAATCATGACCAATTTTGGGTGGCGCGGGCTTTGGTCTGTGTCAGAGCATCCATGGGCGTGCCCTCTTTGGAGGAACTAAGCCATTGGCGCGGGTTAGACACTGTGGACCCGCGCTAATGGAAAAGGGGCATTTTTTAGGGCTAATCTTCAAAAGGTGTCTTCAGGGATATTGAAGTTCATACTTAGGAGAATCCAATGCAAGTGTTTTTAAGTTGTGTCACTGGTCATAGGTCCATCAATGTGTCCTCCAGTGTGCGAAAGCAGGGGTAACAAGGACGGTGACCAACGGTGACAAATTACTGCGTAACACTCTATATTCTAAAACAGGAAATTTAAACCTAGGGAGACCAAGATTAAGCTATTTGGACCTCCCTTTAACTGAAAATTGGCGATACCGGGATAAGTTTTCAAAAATTTGGAAGGCAGTTGAATGAACTTGGAGTAGCCTTCCTCGGTTGGAGACTGTTAAGAAAATATGGAGCATTGCAGCATGCAAAGTACGACATATTTGGCCTGTAAAAATGTCAATCATGAAATATGAATAACCTGCTGCAGCAGGAAGCTAACACACATGACCTAAGATTGATTATTGTATCATTATGAAGTATATTTATCATTTGTATTTGAGTCTTTTGGGAATGTTTTGGTCTGCTCCATGGGTGAACTTTGCAGATTCAAGAGTAATTCGGTTTCGTGAGCCTTGAGGAAAATTCTGGAGAAATCTAATATCTTTGTTATTCAAGCCTTGATTTGAAGTATCCTAGTAATAGAAAGTCAAAATTTTGCATTCTTTAAGCAAATTTTCAAATCATATCAAAACTCAAACTTGTTACCGGTCAGCACATTTTGGCAACGGTGTTAAGGGTTGTGCAAATCATTAGCACACTTGAGAGTCTATTCATAATTAGAAAATTTGAGGTATGATTAGGTTAAGTATTTGTTTTTTTTTTGCAAGAAGAGATAAATATTATTCATTCAAGGAATTTCATAAGTAAATATTATTCAAAGGCAGTCCTAAAGTTTTGAAGGATTTTGGTTTTTCACTGCACATCTAAAGCACGCTTTAGCAAAAAGGGGCTTATTGAATATATTTGTAAGTGGGCCATTATCCCTAGTATAAGAGCCCATAATTTATTTCTCTATTTCATTTTTAGGGTAGTTGGGTGGTGCGAGGTAGGAGAGTGAATACTGCTTCATGTTGGAGCCTAAAAATACTTTAAGGTGGCAAGGGGGTGCTAGAGAAAGTTGGAGCTTACAGGGTGTTGGAGAATCCTTTTAGTTGTAGCTAATAAAACTAGGGTGTTGGAGCATCCTTTCAACTGGAGCTAGTAAAACTAGGGCATAGGACCATGCTTTTAGGCATTCGAGCTTCTTGATAAATTGAATGTATTTCTAGAGTACTAGGAAGTTGGAGTTAAAAAATTGTGTACTCATAAATTATTATAAACACGTTCAATGATTTTTCTCCTTGAAGGGTTTCCACCTAAAAATTTGTTTTGTACTACTCTTATGATGTGTTGATGATTAGTGTTCTACTGTTCATGCTCTAAATTTTTTATAATTAATTAACTTTAAGTGAAATATTGATTAACCCCCTCTTAGTATTGGAAAAGTTTGTTTCTGTCACATGATACAAGACTTGACTTTTGTCAATTGTTTCTACATGTAATTTAAAAAGCTTGCACCCTTAATTTTATCCTTCCTTTACATTTTCACCTTGTTTGAATTAATTTCTAACCGATTTACTTCTATTATGCCTAGGTGAGTTATGGTCACTACCCAAGTGGGATGTAAATATAGGGTTCTCTATTCCCTTCACTCTAATATTCTCGATACTTGTCGACTTATTTTGTTTCTTCTCTTTCATATTGCAGGTTTACTTTTCATAACTTTTCATGGCTAGATCCTAACATGGCCATGCCCTAACTTCAACTTACTTGTTCGCATAATTAAAGATCTTACCAAGTATAGTAGCACTTATATGCCTGAACACCCAAATGCTATAGATGATTTTGTAATAACTGTGATAAAAGCAAATTATTGTAAATTTTAATATTATTCTGCAACATTGTTTTCCTCGGTAGGGACAAAGTATAATTTAACATCTCAATTTATTTGGTCTATAACTCAATAGTTTATTATGTTTTTCTCATTGTATAAAGGATTGCGACACTAAAGATTTATCTATTTCCTATATAAGTACTCATTGTGTTTTTCTATAAATTGTTGTTGCTTACTTTTACAACCAAAACTTTCTATTTTATCCAAAACCAATTACTGACATGGAGTCCTTCCCAAGTATTTTATTCCTACAAAAACTATTATTGTGCATGTTCTATTTTCTAATATTTTCTTTTAAGGATTTGTATAACTCTTATTTCTTTTACTCAAATAAACATATGCATGTTAAATATTCCTCTTTGCTATGAATACACCATACTATCATTTTTGTCACTGTTCTTTTGTTTATTAATAACCACACACAAATAGTCCCACCCACCCACCCCCACATACACAACACATGAGAGAGAGATATATATTCTTGGTCCACCAGTTTTAGAGTGCATGACTCTTAGCTTCCTAGTTTTTGCATCTAGTACTACAAAGATTTTCTTGTATTATAAATAAGGACTCCATGTTGTTTAAGCGGGTTATTTGAAAATTTTTATCAATGTCATCTCGTGACCTTGAAAACCATATTGTATACGTATATATTTGAAAACATTTTGTAAAACATAAATCAAGAAATTACTTAACCCATATTTTTCTATACAGGATCATTACAAAATTTGAGTGGACCTTTTCTTCCACACATATAGATATATATAATTATCCTTCCTAAATTAGTTATAACAGAAGTGAAACCCTTTTTTCCAAATATCTTAATACTTATTAAATACTTACATTTATCCAAACTCATACATAAAATGACATAATCATTTATTTAGAAACCAAAAATTTCCAATAAACCATAACACATACAGTCTTGTGACTTATATGTGTTTTGGAAATATAATAGCAGCTACTAATTCTCCCAACTGATAAACTATTGTCTCAGCAATCCCCCTCGAAATGTAGGCTCATTTTCTATGAGGAAACAAATCAATGATCTTTCACAATTCGACCTCTGTAAGCCCTAGTAGCATCCAGCTAAATTTGGACTGAAATCTTAATCTCTACAGGTCCAACCCTTCTCTCCCACTAGAGCCTCATACAATTTTTTAGAATGCCTTTCTCTCCCACAATCCTATTTTCCAAAACCATATTCCACCCATGAAATTTCTCTATAGACATGATCATTTGGGTCCTAGGAGAAATCATTCCCTAGAAGATGGAGGATTTATTTTCTTCATTGTGACAACTATCACTTTAAAATTATCCTTTCTTAGAGTACAATTGATTCATAACTGCTTCCTTACAGTTGGGAGCCTCACTACTCATGTGATAGCTCCTATTATATTTCCAAATAAACAAATAAGTCAAATAACATTTTATTCACAACAATATATTAATATTTACATCGGTCAAGTTCAGTGTTGGCACCACAACTCATATTTTCACAATATTTATAGTAAATATAAATAATAATATTTTCAAAAACAAATTCACTAGGGGTATCACACAAAAGAACAAGTGAATTAGGGAAATTTGAACCTCAAACTTCCTTCCACATAAGACTTCATTTTTATGGTCATCTCCAATTGAGATACCATGAAGGCGCTAATCATTCAATGATATTTTACTCCAAAATGCATTACAATTTATAAAGAAAAATCGAACACTAGCAAACTTATACAAAAAAAAGATAGGATAACACACTTTTCCTCTAAACCTACACCATCCCTAATTGATTCTAGAACAACCAATTATAACCTTCTTAAAATCCAATAGTTATGGATTATTCCTTAAAACACTACGTATTTTTCATTTAAAAAATGGTTTTGGAAATGCATTAAATTGACATTTATATGGTGTGCACTTAAAAAAGAAAATCCAATGTATTTTTTAGTTGATGCTCTGTTTATATATATATATATATATATATATGAAGTTTTATGCCATTTTTCAGGAATACAAAAAAACAACTTATATTGAGACAAATTAGAAAAACAAGGGAGCACCATAGATTCTATATTTATCATTTTATATTTTTGGGATGTGTTTCTACAATTAAATTTTGATAATTTGTTTCAATGATTATATCGTTTAAATAAAAATAGAGATTAAAAAAACCATTTTCGTTAACAATTTATTTTTTAAACACATAAACATGTAAGACATCTTACTATCTAAAAATTCCCATTGAATTGCCAAATAATGTCTATGTTTTATAAACATTATTGAAATACTTTCAAATAAATAAATATCAAAAGTGTCATTTAATTTACTTTAGTAAATTTCTTAATAATTACACTTTAACAAAAAAAAGAGGGTTTTGGCGGAGGGTTTTTGGTTTTGATTCTAAGGTTTGTTCATTTTGCTTGAATTTGTCACAGATCCATCCACTGCTTGGGCCTGAGTGGGAGCAATGAGTGCCTCAGGGGGGGGGTGGTTAGTCACCCCTCCTTTAAAAACATTGTAGTAAGATATGGGAAGCAAGGAGTGGGAAACACAGGAAAATTTGAGCCAGGAGAGAGTTCTAAGGAGGCTCCAATTTCGGGGGCTCAATGGTAGGCTAGATTGGGAGGTCATTATTTGTCGAAGGTAGCTAAAAAACCCCAAATTTGTCATTCCCCCGAAAAGCTTGGAAATCGTCGCAGGCAAATGAAATATCACACGTTCATTCCAAATTTAGAGGATGGCCGACAAAAAAATAATTGGAGTGATGGATTCTACAGAAATGTAAACCTAAAGGTGAAGTGGACTTAAAATTGGGCCCAAAAGGGTTTTTATAGTTTTTTTCCTAATTTGGAGGATAGAAATTAAGTTTTTGAGGGAGGACCTTACTTCTTTAACAACACATGGATGTATATGATACATTGGGAGGAATGTTTCAATCCCGATAAGGAGGAATTTTTGGCTAATCCATTTTGGGCACGCTTTATGCTTTGCCTATTGATTTTTGGTTGGAAAAATTCATGGAAGATATTGATAATGCAATTGTTAAATTTGTGAAAGTATCAAAAGTGACCGAAGATGGAAGAAACATGTCTTACATAAGATTCCATGTCTATATGATCATTTATCAACCATTACATGCGTATGTAGATTTAGAATACCAAGGGGAATTTAGACTCAACCCTTAGACAATGAACATGTTTTCTTTTGTTTCTGCCATTGTCATGAGCAGAAACAATTATTTCGATATTGTATGAGTCAGAAGAAAGGACAACAGGAACTAGGGTTAGTAGTACATGAGGGTTTTGTTAAATTTTTATCTTGAAGAAGAACTACCCGGGGCCAGACGACTCAGCCACAAAAGGGACTTGAAGATAATAATGTGTTTGTAGCCTTGGATAGTATGCGGGAATATTTTTCCTTGCCATATGATAAATTGATGTTGGAAACAAATAATGAATCTTTGGTGGATAAATAGGTTCTAAAAAGGAAATTATCAGTTGAAGAGACAAAGTTTGATAGTTTCTTTTGAGATTTTCTAGGCATTGTTGAAGTCATGTTGTTAATGCATCATAATTTGGAGACACTTGGTGAGGAGGAACTAAACCTTGTGAATCTTCTGAATGAATGGGATTTGAAGGATTTAGCAGAATCTCCTATGGATCAAAGGGATTGTATGCACAGGCCTACCTATGATGGAAGAATAAACGAAGTCAAGGTCAAGTTGATGTTAATGTAGGTTGACTATCACAAGGCTTGAGGGATAAGGGTAAAGAGATGGTGGGTAAAGACATCAAGAAGAAAGGTATAAAAATAGGGTGTGTATTGCTTCAGTCTACTGGAGAAGAATTAATTAATTCAGGACAAGTAACAAAGATCTCAACATTCTTTCTGCCCTCTCAACAATTATAACTATGAAAATTGCTTCATGGAATATTAGGGGTATCAACAGTAAAGGGAAATAATGATATCTATGGGAGTGTATAAATATTGAAAATTGGCCTTCGTAATTTTACAAGATACCAAGGTTTCCATGTCGAAACTATGTGATATTGCTGCAAATTGTTAGAGAGGTTTTGAATTTATGGTTATCAATGCTCGAAGAAGTGCGAGAGGTCCAACTATTTTTTGGAATCCAATGGAGGTTATATTTCATGATTGGTTGGCTAGTCATGGTGTTTTGACTGGTAAATTCTGATATCTTGGCTCTAAGGAGTTAGTAAGCCTTTCTATAGTGTATGATCCTTATACATCTAGGCAGAAGCTTGTTTTTTTGGAGAATGTTGAAGTACATAGAAATATTTCCCATGACTCATTATGGATTATAGGGGGTTTTTAAGCTTATTTCATCACTTGATGAGAATAAGGGAGAGTTACTTAGACTGGATCTAGAATCAAATTATTTTGTGAAGTTTATTGAGCATCTAAAGTTGGTGGACCTGTCAACCATTCATGATTTATTTAATTGGAAGAATAGAAAGGGAGGTAAACATCAGGTTGGTAGACACCTTGATCATCTTTTAGTTTCTACATTAGTATTGGATAAATATATCTTCATTGAAGCTACCATCCTCCCCTATCTCAGTTTGGACAATTTTCTCATTCATTTGGAGATTGACCTTAAGGAAGCTCCACATAATCATCCTTTTCATTTTGAGATTTTTTGGTTGCAAGAACCTGAGTTTTTAGATAAGGCCAAAGTATGGTGGCAGACAATTGTGGTGCAAGGTCAGAATCAAATGTTCACTCTTAAGCTTAATCTTAAAGCCCTGAAAGCATGGATATGGTTATGTGACACACGATTACCCCTGCTTACTCCCACAATATGCATGTAAAATGCATAAGCACATTAGTCCCATGAATTTTAATTCTTTGAGTCAAATCTTCATTTACTAAGGTTTTAGGCCTTCTTTAATAGTCTCATGTAGAATGATTTATAGAATAACAAAGTCTAATCATTAATCCACCTTTTTCTTTATATCGAAACCCAATCACCCCGCTTAAACCTTCTATCAGTGCTTAACTCATTATAAACCCTTTATCCTTTGACAATGGTGGACTTATATATGAAACTTCATATACCTACGCTTAATCCTTTACAGTTCATTTAAAAAGGAAGTATATGCAAAACATACCTTTTCCTCCTTGGTACGACCTCTGCACAAATATTGATGATACATCTTTATCGCAATCACAATATCGGTCCTCCGCATTCACACTACACACTCTACCTTCCACCTCCGATATGCGAACATATTCCAGATCTCAAATTATTATACACCACCACTATAACTCTATTGGTTCCATTCCACCAATCCTTTACGCAGTGCTCTCTGAACTCTAATCTCTCCAATCTCTGATCATCAATTCATCGCTATCAGCATGTCGGCCATCGACGTATCATGTTCCATTGCCACTAACCATTTGACCTTACGAAATACGATTAGCGATCCCATCGGGACCGTCGACCTGACTCTTGATCCGACAATTGTGACTAAATTGCTATCGCTATGGCTAAATTTAAAAGCATCATTCCAATGGTTTTCGAGGAAATCTTGACCATTGATCTAGCACTCAATCCAATGGTCAAGATCCTTCCCCATTCCAAATTTCGCTTGATGGTCCTTCGTTTTTGATCTACACTTAGTATATCCAACGTTCCATGATGATTTTGGATAGACAACAGGCACAGAGAATAACCACCTGAAAAGCGATTTTCTCTCTCCTCCACTGCTATGTGTCGCTCAGCTAGTGGGATCAGGCAAACTCCTCTAAATACCGCTTACGGTTTCTACGTCACCTGAAATACCACTTTTGTGTATAAACACGCCTTTCTTCATTAAGGTTCACCAATGTGATGTTTCACTTTGCTCCATGCGACATGATCTAGACCATTAATCTATGATATCCAACGGTTGTTGTGCATCACCTCTATACTTCTCCACTCCTCTTTTCTTATGTTTCATGCTATTTTCATCATTTTCTCTATGGCTCAAGTTTCTTCAAAGGTTCTCGTCCTTCCACCTTTCTACTGTGCACTCTCTCATCAGCTTTCCTTCTCCGAATTCTCACATCACAGTCTCTTCACAGCTCCACTCTGATCATTCAATTGGATTCAAAACCCACTATGATTCCTCTGAATTATTCTCCTACTCTGTGTATTTCTTTAGAACTCTGCCTACAACCTCTGTTACAGAACCTACGAACTCACACATAAATCAATCATTAAATATTTGATTGACACACTTACACAGTTCCGAGATAAACCTCTATATAAACAAGTATAAAAAATTGATTACATATTGAGACCCTCTGCCTCACAGGCTTGATCTTCAATATTAGTGACCTCCTCCTCTTTCACACTCTGCCCACAGGCTTACATTTATACCAGAAAGGTTTTGTTGATCTAATTCTGGTTCAACCCTTAATCTACTGAACTGACTACTAAATTTCCTCTCTAGTTCCTTGAATCATGAAACAGCCTTAAGAGTTATAATTGACTTCTAACTCTCTTGTCATTATTAACCACTCATGTTCTCCCTAATTCAATAGCATTTACAACATCCTCACATCTCATTAATTCATATCCTACTCACTCAAAAGCCTAAATATTACATTAATTCATCACTTAGGAATCCAACTTCATTAAAACAAATCACCCCCTATGTCTACTAAAATACAATGATTTTCTCTTGGGTTGAATGCTCCTGCATCAGACTCCCAAAGTAGAAAATATTCATGATCTCTTGATCATGTGTTTTCATGTGTTAATAAAGACCTCGAGGGTCCCAAACTTTAGTTTGTAGCTACCCAAATGTCTTGCACCTATGCTGCTACTATATTTCTATTGTCTTCTATTTCATCTTCCTCTACTTGTCTATCAGGTTCAAGTTCTAATTGATCATCCTTGTTGCTGCTATCATTTTCCTCCATATGGACTGCTTCATCGTTAACTGCCATAACTCTTCAATCTCCACCTCTAGCATATCTTTGAGCTAGTCCAAATTCTGCCATTCACTGTTACCTCTTTCTCTCTGCTTCAGGTTGTCACTGTTATCCACTAACTCTTCAAATTGTTGTTTATTTTCTTCTCTTTGAAGTTGTCGGATTCTTACTTTTTCTTCTACTTTTTCTGCCCTAGATATTGTTGTAGACATTGTTGTAGTTACTGCTCTAGGTACCACTGTAGACATTACTTCCACCCAAACTTCCTAAATATCTTTAAGGATATCTCCCTCTACAACATCTAATTTCTACATTGAATTATGATTTCCCAGCATTCTCTCCAGCGATTGAGCATCTTTGTTCCATGGATTGAATTCTTCCACAGAATCCTCTTTTTTCATCTTTATTTGGCTGCTCATCTATGCTAAATTTCCTCCTGCATTTGCAACTAAACCTGTATTCACAAAACATTTGTAAAAATAAAAAACATAAGCCTTCAGTTCCTTATTTTACTTTGGCAACAATTCAATTTGTTGCTCTATTTCTTTCTCCTCTGTCAACACATCAGTATGTTGTTTTGAATTCTCAAAATAATTCATGAGATTTCCAATTAGCCTCTCCTCCACATCATTTGTTTCAATGATGCCTCCCTGTGTTTGTTCACAATAGTGAGCTTCTTCTTCCTTAACCTGCTGCTGGTTAATTCTACTTTGAAATTGTTTGATTCTTACTACCTCCCTTTCATCCTTACCCTCTTGTTCGTTAAGAACCTCCATATCATCTTCAAACAATCTTTGTCCTTCCCTAATGACATTCATTGGATCATTTCTTTTGGACAAAGTTTCTTCAGTCTTCGTTGGAATAAGACTACCATATTTCTCCTCTATGATAGCTCTAACATTCTGTTGCCTACTCCCAAGTGACTCTTCTATCCCCTTCTAGTTCTGAGATCTTGCCATCTCAGTGTTGATATGAACAATTTTCATATTTTTCTCCTTCTCTCTAGCAAACTCTAAAGTTTGTTCATCTTCCTATGATGTACCTGCAATCATCCACAAATTATTAATTTTAAAACCATAAGACCTAGCAATCTTACTCAACTCTTCATTCATCACATTTCCTTGCTGCTATGAGTCTTCTACATGATTCAGCTCCTCAAGCTCAACTTCATGTCCTTCCTTCACAAGGAATGGTTCTTGTCTTGTAAGATCTCCAATTATTAATTTGTTAATGATTTCTTTCTGCTATAACAACTCAATACTTTCCTCCATTGAGAGGTCTCATTCATCATACTCAGTTGCTCTAGAGTACCTTTTATCCCCTAAAACACATTGCTCAGTTCAAGAGCTCTATTTAGCTTCACTTTAGAGTATTCATCTTCTGTAAAATACTCATCCATGCTTTCAACAACTTCACAATATTGTCTATCCTCTCCTATGCATCCTGCAAGCACACCAAAACTGTTAGGTTCAAAAACACAAGGCTTGATGGCCTTATACATCAGCTCTTCATCTTCAGTTAGCATCTCCTCATGCTGTTTTGAACTATCCCAATAGTCCATGATATCTTCACTTGATATCCATTCTTTATCTTCAGTGTAGTCTTCACTTTCTCCCAGATTTCTCCCTGTTCTGGTTCACAAATGGACTCTTCCATTTCCAACTCAATTTCCTTGAGTTTCTCCCTCAGCCACTTTACTTGCTTTTGTTGTAGCTTTCTTCACATCTCATGCCACTCCACTGGCTTCTTCCTTAATACCCAACCTTGTCTTTGGTTTTCTTCTAGCCGCATTGTTAACACATCAAGTTCTTTTCTTATCTCAGCCAACTCCTTATCAATCTCTTCTTGACTTAGTCTCTTTCCATTTTCTTTGGCATTCTTCTTCTCATATCTTCTGTTGTGGCTTCTCTCTGAACCTCTGTTATGACTATCAGTAGTCATCTTCTTCTCCTCTTACTTCATGAGCTCCTCACTCATCTGCAACAAGCCTCTATAGCAGCTAGTCCCCTTCGCTGCAATGTTACCTCACTAAGCTCTCCTCGCTCAGTCTTTTGGTAAGCGTAGCTCCTATTTCTGGAACCTCCTCTTGAGCAACACCTTTGCTCCTTCTAAGTTTTTGCAATATTTCACTCTCTTGAGAACACTTCAGCTATCCTCTCTCTATCCAACCTCTTGTTGGATTCTTCAGGTTCACTGCCACTTCTCCTTCAGAGTGTTTTCCTTACTCCGCCTTCAAGAACACATCCGGTTCTCCTATCACAACTTCTCTTTCTATTATTTGCTGAGATGCTTCATCTACAACCACAATCTTCAATTTTAATTTGAAACAAAACACACTATATTACCTCTAAGATCTATGTATGATACTTTTATCCCATTCTTCTGCACTTTGAATGGATTGTCCTATGTTTGGTCTCCAAGTCCTCTTTCCTTTAGAACTTGTACTAATCAATCTTGCTCTCACTTTTCTTCAAGGAATCCTCTATTCCTATCTACTCCAAGCCTCTGTTGGAACTGCTACAATCTCCCAGGAACTTCAGAAGCTCCCCTTACAATCTTCTGTTGTAGTCTCTACCATTCATTCACTTAACTTATGCACATTACCTTCTTTTGTGTGCAAACTCCTTTTCATAGCAAATATTTCCCCACTCTGATTACAATTCTTCTCTGATACTCCTAATGACACAGGGTTACCCCCGCTTACTCCCATAGTATGCATGTAAAATGCTTAAGCACATTAGTCCCAAGAATTTTAACTCTCTAAGGTGTCAAATCTTCATTTACTAAGGTTTTAGGCCCTATCTAATAGTCTCATGCAGAATGATTTATAGACTAAAAAAGTCTAATCATTAATCCACCTTTTTCTTTATATCAGAACTCAATCACCCACCTAAACCTTTTATCAGTGCTTAACTCATTATAAACCCTTTATCCTTTGATAATGGTGGACTTATATATGAAACTTCATATACCCATGCTTAATCCTTTATAATTCATTTACAAAGGAAATATATGCAAAAAATACCTTTTCCACCTTGGTACGTCCTCTGCATAGATATCAATGCTACACCTTTATCGCAATCACAATATAGGTCCTCCGCGGTCACACTACACACTCTAGCTTCTGCCTCCGATATGCGAACATATTCTAGATCTCAAATTATTATACACCGCCACTATAACTCCATCGGTTTTGTTCCACCAATCCTTTCACAACACTCTCCAAACTCTAATCTCTCTAATCTCCGATCAGTGATTCATCACTATCGGCATGTTGGCCATCTGCGTATCGCATTCCATTACCACCAACCATTTGACCTTCCGAAATACGATTAGCGATAACATCGGGACCATCGACATGACTTCCGATCCAATGGTTGCGATTAAATCACTATCGCTATCGCTAAATTTAAAAGGGTCGTTCCAATCTCATTCCAATGGTTTCCAAGGAAATCTTGACCGTTGATCTGGCACTCGATCCAATGGTCAGGATCCTTCCCCATTCCAAAAGTTGCTTGACAGTCCTCTGTCATTGATCTACACTTAGTAGATCCAACAGCCTATGATGATTTTGGATTGACAATAGGCACAAAGAATAACCACTTGAAAAGCGGTTTTCTCTCTCTCCTCCGCTGCTATGTGTCACTCGACTAGTGGAATTGGGCAGACTCCTCTAAATACCACTTATGGTTTCTACCTCACCCGAAATACCACTTTTGTATATAAACTGACCTTTCTTCGTTAAGGTCCATGAATGTGATGTTTCACTCTGCTCCATGCGACATGATTTGGACCATTGGTCTATGAGATCTAACGATTGTTGTGCATAATCTCTGTACTTCTCTGCTCTTCTCTTTGCTTATGTTTCACGCTATTTTCAGCATTTTCTCTATGGTTTGGGTTTCTTCAAAGGTTCTCGTCCTTCCACCTTTCTACTGTGCACTCTCTCCTCAGCTTTCCTTCTATGAATTCTCACATCGGAGTTTCCTCGGAGCTTCACTCTAATCATTCAATTGGATTCAAAGACCCACTATGATTCCTATGAATCATTGTCCTCCTCTGTGTATTTCTTCAAAACTTTGCCTGCAACCTCTGTTACAAAACCTATGAATTCACACATAAATCAATCATTAAATACTCGATTCACACACTTACATAGTTCTAGCATAAACCTCTATATAAACAATTGATTACATATCGAGACCCTCTATCTCACAAGCTTAATATTCAATATCAGTGGCTTCCTCCTCTTTCACACTCTACCCACAGGCTTACATTTATACCAGAAAGGTTTTGTTTAACTAATTCTGGTTCAACCCTTAATCTACTAAAATGACTCCTAAATGTCCTCTCCAGTTCCTCGAATAATGAAACAACCTTAAGAGTTATAATTGACTCCTAACTCTCTTGTCATTATTAACCACTCATGTTCTCCTTAATTCCAAAGAATTTACAACATCCTCACAACATCTAATTAATTACTATCATACTCACTCAAAATCCTAAATATTACATTAATTCATCACATAGGAATCCAACTTCCTTAGAACACATGACCCCCTATGTCTACTAAAATACAATGATTTTCTCTTGGGTTGAATGCTCCTGCATCATTATGGAGCAAGACTGAATTTGGACATATATTGGAAGACAAACAATAGTTGGAATCTTAGATGCACGAGACTCAACAACGCATGATTTTTGAACAACATACTTATGAATTGATAGTACAGGAGGGGATCACATTGAAAAAGCTACTGACAAGATGAAAATATGAAGAAACTTTGTGGAGGCAAAAATATCACGTTTAGTGGTTGAAGCATTGTGAAAAGAACTCAAACTTTTTTCATAAGTATAGGGTTCAACATTGACATATTCATTAATTTTTTTCATCGGCTAGTAGGGATTTGAAGAGAGAGATGCTACATTAGGAGATTAAGAAAGAACTGATCACTTTTTATAAGGCGTTCTAACAGAGACTTCTTATAATTTTTAGTCTATTATCAATAATATTTCTACTTGCATCCCTAAACTTGTTAGTAAGGAGTAGAATTATTCTTTAATTTGGCCAATCTCCTTCCAAGAACTAGTGAAAGTGGTTTTGGAAATTCCTTGAAATAAATCGCCTAGTCTAGATGGATTTACATCAGAATTTTTAGGGCTGGTTAGAGATTTTTGGACCACGAGATTCATGATATTGTTGAGGAATCTCAAAAATGGCAGTGTATGTGGAGTGGGTTGAATGCTACATTTTTTACCCACGTCTTTAAGGATAGACAATCAGATGACCCAAGTGGTTTCAGATTGATTGCATTGTGTAACGTAGTTTATAAGATACTATTATTGTTAATCGGTTGAAGCCATTGATGAAACTACTTATTTCTTTGGAACAAACAAGTTTTGTAGAGGGTCTATAGGTATCATATGGAATTGCTATTGTGCAAGAGATTGTTCTCTCTCTAAAACATATCAAGAAATTTGGAATGATATTTAATATTGATTTATCGGAGGCTTATGATAAGGTCAGTTGGGATTATTTATCAAAGGTCTTAGATTCTTTTGGTTTCTCATGGCAGTGGATATCCTAAGTGCAATCTCTTATCTTGACACCCTTTTCCTCTATATTTCTTAATAGATCTCCATATGGTACCTTTAATCTATCTCATGGGCTAAGGCACGGGGTTCCCTTATCCCTTTCTTATTCATATTAACTATGGAAGGGCTATGATGATTCTTTTTGAATTCCTGTTATAATGGGAAGCTTCGGGGGTTGTGGTTATTTGGTGCAAATATTGCTATAACACATCGAAAAAATTTAGATGATGTCCTTATTTTTTGTGTACCAACCCTTAAACAAGCGAAAGATATCTGCTCCCTTATCCCAATTTTTATGGACGCCTTAGGTATGTTAGTTAAAAATGAGAAATATTGAATTTTCTATTTCAATTACAAGTATAATATTTAATTCCATTTGGCCTAGATGCTACTGTCTCAAAGAGAATATCTCCCTTCTAAATATCTTGGTATGCCATTAATTTTAAGGCCTAAGTCATCTTCCTGTTGGAAAAATATTCTTATGAAGCTCTCAAATAATACTGCCAATTGGACGTTTTGAGCACTAAATTTTTTAGGTAGATTATTCTTCATGAAGTTTGAGCTTTAGTCCATACCATTTTATCAAATGTTGGTTATTCCTACTCCTGAATCAATTTTTCAATATTTCATGTTGGAGGGAATTCCTTTGGTAGGGTGCGAATAAGGCTAAACGTTGGTCACTAGGGGTGTGGGATACTCTATTTTTTCCAAAATGGGCAAGAGGGCTAGGTTTGTGTGATCCAAAAATGATTAGTGATACCTTTGGGGAAAAACATGATGGTAGTCGTTGACTGGTAGATTAGAATTATGGAAGCAAATATGGCCGCGAAACTATGCCCCCTCATGTCATAGCATTAGAGAAATTTTGAGTTCTAAAATGGGCCTTAAAACAAAAATGTAAAACCAAAATCAAGTTTATAAGAACCAATATGATTCAAGATGATGATGTCAACCATGGGGGATCGTTCATCATTTTTGGAATAAAAACTTAAAATAAAAATAAAAATAAAAAATATTAGAAAAAAAACTATTTTTTCAACTTATCTCCCTATGGTTTTTCTCGAATTTTGAGCTAGAGCACTCATTGGATGCATAATTTAATTCCTCACTTAAGGAGTACCCATGTTTCATATTTTTATGGACCTTGCTACACAAAAAATGAGAAATACATGAAAAACGTGATTGCAATCACATTTTTTTGATGTATTTCTTGTTTTTTGTGTAATAGGTTCCATCAAAAGGATGAAACATGGGTACGCTTTGGATGAGGAATTAAATTTGGCATTCAATGAGTCCTCCCACTAAAAATTTGAGTAAAATCGTAGGGAGATAAGATGAAAATACAAGTTGAAAAAGCAGCTTTTTCTTTTTCCCCTCTAAAAAATGATGATGTAATCTTACCTTATTTTATTATTTCCATTATTATTTTATAATATTCCTTAGGAGGTCTATTTTAGACTTCAAAACTACTCTAATGGAAGAAATATTGTGATGTGAATTGAGTGTGAATGGGTCAAGTATATGGAGATGGGCTCAGGAAAATCGATAGTTAGTGAGAAATCATGCTTTTCTGGAAATAAAAAATGGAGCTACAACCTTATTCTGAGAATATGTATGGCAACAAATGCCATAGCTCAATGCAAAAGTAGACTTCCATCTTCTGAAATTCTTTACATCTAGTTTAGGAGTAGTGAGGATTCAATATTATTGGCAAAGGGAGCTTGATGATGAATCTTGGTGGAAGTGGAAATCTCAAGAAGATTGGCCACATGTACCATAGGATTTCCCTTGGGAAGATTTTCAACAAGAATTACTGGAAAGAAGGATTCATTTGTCTTAGGATAATGATATTTTACGTTGGGTTAATCATCCTTTAGTTATGTTTTATGTTAAATAAGCTTAATTTTTACTGCATGACATGATAGTTTGGAGCGAGAAGGTATTTGGGCTAAGATTTATTTGAGGTTCCAATAGCCTAAGGTGTCGGCATTCTTATGGCTAATTGTAAGGCACATGCTCCTTACCTGGGATGAGGTAAGAAAAAAAAGGGTGTCAAGGGACCATCCTTTTCCGCTCTTTGTTCAAATGTTTAAGAAACCATGGAGCATTTGCTTCACTCGCAAGTGTTTGCTAGGGAAGTGTGGCCCCTTCTTCTCTCCACATTTGCTATTGATAATCAGATTCCTAAAAATTTAGTCGAGACATTAATATAATGGAAATTTTCTAATTTTAAAAACCCTATTTTTAATTGAGCTTGGATATTGGATACAGGATTCATCCTTTGGAATCTGTGGACAAATAGAATAATAGAACTTTTCAGGATAATAATCGACAAATTTCAGTGCTTAAAGATGTGATTTTACAGAATTTCAAGGAAACCACTCTTACAGCTTCTTAGTTGGAGGATGACTGGAAATATGATGTTGTCGAGGTGGGAATCCTAAAATGACTCAATCTATCATAGAGCATTTGTATTATTTCTAATAAACTTCCTTAGGAGGTGCTCATATCTTCAAGTATATATTTTTCACGTCCCCCTCGTGGTTTTGTTAAATTTAGTTTTCATGGAGCTTCTAAAGGTAACCCGAGGGTAGCTGGATTTGGGGGTGTACTTTGGGATTGGAAATCAACTACATTGAGATTTTTTGTGAATATTTCTGGTTCAAATAGTAATAATATAATAGATATTTTGGCATTAGAGAAAGGTCTTCGCATAGCAATATGTGAAGTTTTTAAGTTATTACTAGATGATGGTGATTCACAACTTGCTATACAATGTATGCAACATCTATTAAATGGGAAAACTCTTGGTAATTTTTTTAAGATTTAGTGTTTAGAGAGTATCATTGGTCATATAAGTGGTCTACTTGCTCCGTTTTATTATGTAATAGTTATGCACTCCAGGAGATCAACCAACATGGTCACCGATTTTTTGGTCTACTTGGGTTGTAAGTCTAGGGCTTTAATATTGGATGATTGCTGGCCCCCTTCCATTCTGGTGGAAGGATTTGAGCTCCTCCAAGCATTACTGGAGAAAGATAGTTTGGTCCCCAATGGAGGTGTTTACATGCGCATAGAGGGATCATTGGAAACAATGAGGGATGCTTGACAGATGTAACCATTTGAGGGAGGCATGGCGGTTGCTAGTTGGAGGTTTTAGGTTAGCACACTACCAATCTTATCATTTTAAATTCTCGTTAATGGTGCTAGGGTGTCCAAAGTACATCTAGTGTGAGGTTGCAGGAGAGGAATTATCCTCTTCCTCCCTCCTCTAGATTCTTCTATTGTTGTTGTGTTTTGGTTCTCACTTTGTGGATGTAGAGTTTGGATTTGTTCATCAATTAGAGTCAAGGAAGTGTGTTGTGTGTCATTGGGTAGTTGCATGGTATGGGTTTTTAATTCGAGTCTGGTATAGGCCTTTGGTAACGATTTTTGAGGTAAATCTCTTTGCTTCAATGGTTTTGAATTGTATCCAAGGTTGTTATTTTGTTTTATGCGAGCTCTTTGTGTGGCTCGCAATTTTTCCAATTAGGGTAGCTTTGCTTAAAGTTGGTTGATTTGGTTGCATCAATACTTTATTAAGGTTATCCTTTGTCCCTGTGAAGTAGAGCTTGTGTCTGGTAGCGTCTAGTTTTGCATTATTAGTGTTGCTCAATATTTTAAGTATTGAATTGCCCCTTGCCCTTAGTCCTAGTTTTGAGTGTGTTCTTGTCCTTTGTCTACAACAGTTAATTTTCCTGGTAAGGTAATGGGAATTTTATTGTGGTATACCTTTTCTTTTGGTGAATTTGATAATTTGTTGGGGTATGGTAGTCTGTTGTGCCAAATGGGTGATGAATTTCTAATCTTTCAGTCAAGGTTACGAGGTCCATTGCTTCGTCCTTTAGCTTGTTTTGTTGGTAGAGGATCACTTAGTGGTTTTCCAAGTTGTTCGTTTGTGACTTCGTTCATGCCTCCTTGTCAAAGAGTGATGATAAGAAGAGGAGGCTTAGGTATTGTTGGGAATAAGAATTTACATCTTTTTTCTTATGACTCAGTTGGGAGTTTTTTTTATCTGGTTCCCTTAGAAGTGAGGAAGGGAATCCTCCTATTGGAATCAAAGGAGTCTGGTGAATGTCTGTATCATTCATATTTAGATATTGTTGGCGAGGACATGACTAGGATCCCTGATCCTGGTAGATTTAGGAAACACAGACTTCATTTCACGAATTCTTGCCTATTCACCAGTAGATGGATACCTTGTTTTGTTTACATTTTAAGGATAAGTAGGTTGAGAATTATAATGTATTATATTCACTTGGGGATATCAAGCTTATGCTCAAGAATCAACATTTCTATTTGGACAATGTGTATTTGAGATTGGCCAAGGTTGAATTTTTTTTGGTGTCAAATTCTGCTTCAAGTGATCTCATTGACCTGCCTAGCCATCCTACTAACCCCTCGGTGGATAATTCACATGACTTGAAAATCATCTTCTCTAATAAAGACTAGATTTCGTTGGTCTTCTAATTTTTGTCTCGATTTTGGGCATCCATCTTCAAGTATGTTGTCACTTTGGTGGCTTCTACTTCATTTGTTCTATCAACTCAGTATACAGGTTACTAGTGCATGCTTGGTGGGTGCACTGCTATGGAGAATTTTGAATTACCTTTATATATATATAAGGTATCTTTAGTGTTGTTCTATTGTGATTAGTCATTGATCTCAGATGCATGTTATTCTCTTTGGATGGTCTGCAGAATTGAGAAGCTCAAAGTTTCCATTATTATGTATGTCCATGAGTTTTTAATTGCACTTCAATGCTCGTGTTATTCATGAATTTTTCTATGTCATATTGGGCATTGGGTTCAATATATTTGGTGGTCGCTATGGTATTTGTCTTTTTGGATATCTGGGTATGTTGATGGTCATACAATTCTAGAGATTATGGCAGTAAGGGTTTGTACTTGCGATTGTGATGTATAGAAATTTTTGTGTGTGCTTCGCTTGCAATATTGCAACTATTTGTTAATATTTGTGCTTTTCTATTTTGCTCCTCTTTGGTGCTTGGGATGTGGGGAAATATGGCATTTATGTCACTTTGAACATGGGTGGCCTGAAGTAGGTTTCAACGGTGTTTTAGTGATCTTTGTATTTTTTGTTTCTTATTATCTTGTGGAGCTACCAATATGCATTTGTGAAACCAATTTGCACACCAAAACTACTTTTCATTATTATAAACACATATAAATGCACCAAATATTCGTCTAAGATAGAAATACTATCCTAACCACACAATCAATATGTTGAGAGAATATCTCAACCATGCACCTAAACAAGATCTAAGATATCTCTTAAATGTAACAAAATTCTAAAAAAAGTAAACAACTTCGTCAAAAGACAAGTAGAAATTATATTTTTCAAGTCCCCTCCTTAATGACTACATGTCTAGAATTGAATAAACAAATATAATCATAACCACTTGGTTTTCTATAAGAAAATCACCTTACAATCATCATCACATGATGTATTTTATCATTAAAAATACTAATTTTAGGTTTAAATATGTAAGTTAATAAATGAAAATGTAGTATGTAATTTTTTTAACGATGAAGCAAATCAAACAAAACTTGATTTTGCTTAAGCCCCTTTCCTCCACAAATGATTTTCGTCTTCAACTTAAGTAAAACTAAATCCACAAAAACCTACACCAAATTGGTGTACAAGACCCCCCCTTATTTGTGGAACAAGGGACCCACCTCCATGCAGTGATTTGACTGCTAAGTTTACAAAAGCACTTTAACTTTGAACATGTAACCTCTTAAAATGAAACTCATGCTCTAAACCAATTCACACTAGACAAAATAAGAATTAGCAGAGTTAACCATGTTCCCACATGGAGTCACATGTTTATAATGATTCGGTCGGAGTACCATGCAAGATATGTCATATAGTACAACTGGTATATATGTCGGCATTTATGTTAATCTAACAGTGCGCAGCAGAATAGAAAACAATCAAGCACAACATTAAAACCATACACAAAAGACACAGTTATTTAACGTGGTTCACCCAACCAATCTGGGCTATGTCCACCAAACAGAGGCATCGACAATCTTATTATTAATCAGGAGATTACAAAATAAGTATTTTCCTCACAAACCCTCCTCCAATATTTGTACGGGCATATATTTTATAACCAAGAGAATCTAACTGACTCATAAATCCACTCATAACAAATATAGGATACATTAACTCTTTGCCAACTAACTGGAGCTAATATAGCAAAAAATCCTATTGTTGTCACACATTTGAGATTTTTGCCTAATTTATGAAAACAAAAAATCTCAACAATCTCCACCTTGACAACAATTAGCATGATACCCTGTTTGTTTATTATTTTTATCTTTTCTGCAAGCCAAGAGAAGCCAAACACCAACGTAGCTTCTCTAACAAAACTGGTTTTGTGAACATGTCTGTAGAATTCTCCTTTGTATGCACTTTTTCAAGAGAGACTCCCCTTTCGGTGATAACTTGTCTTACAAAATGGTACTTGATCGGTATATGCTTTGATTTACTATGATAGGCCGGATTCTTAGCCAAATGTATTGCACTTTCACTGTCACAAAATAACTTGATGTTGTCCTGCAACCTACCAAATTCACCAAACAAACCTTTCAACCAAATCGCTTCTTTGCAAGCATGAGAAGCAACAATGTATTCTGCTTGAGTAGTGGATAAAGCAACAATGTTTTGTAGTTTTGACATTCAACTAATAGCTCCACCTGCAAGAGTAAATACATACCCTGAAGTTGACCTTCTCTTATCCAAATCACCTGCAAAATTGGAATCAACATACCCGCAAACATATTCACTACTCTTATTATATGTAATATAATAATCACTTGTGCCTGTCAAATACCGAAGCACCCATTTCACTGCTGACGAGTGTTCTTTACCTGGATTTTCCATATACCTGCTCACAACCCCAACTGCATGTGAAATATCTGGTCGTGTACACACCATCGCATACATTAAACACCCTACTACATTGGCATATGGAATTCGAGACATATAATCCTTTTCTTCATCTGTATTAGGACATAAACCCGAAGAAAGCTTGAAATGGGAAGCAAAAGGGACTGACACAGGCTTCACATTGTTCATACCAAATCTCAAAAGTATTTTCTCAATATACTTATGTTGTGATAGCCATAGCTTACCATTTCTCCTGTCTCTAAAAATCTCCATGCCCAAAATCTGTCTTGCTGCTCCTAGATCTTTCATATCAAATGTCCTTGCCATCTGAGCCTTCAACCTGTTGATTTCTTCTATGCTTTTGCTTGCTAAAAGCATATCGTCAACATACAATACTAAGATAATGAATAT
This sequence comes from Pinus taeda, assembly GCA_000404065.3. Classification (NCBI taxonomy): domain Eukaryota; kingdom Viridiplantae; phylum Streptophyta; class Pinopsida; order Pinales; family Pinaceae; genus Pinus; species Pinus taeda. The sequence continues at coordinate 101,536 of APFE030556903.1, read as the reverse complement.
GCCATTTTTTAATTGCTTAAAATAAACACAATGATCATATTCACTTCTAACATATTTCTGACTCAACATGAAAGAATCAAACTTCTTATACCACTGCCGAGGCGACTGCTTCAGGCCATATAATGAATTCTTGAGCCTGCAGACAAATTTCTCATTGCGATGCTGAACAAACCCTTCCGGTTGTTCCATATATATTTCCTCATCTAAATCACCATGTAGAAATGCAGTCTTAACATCTAACTGCTGCAACTCAAAATCAAACAAAGCCACTAATGCTAACACAATTCTAATTGAAACAATTTTAACCACTGGTGAAAAAATCTCATGAAAGTCTATGCCAGCTTTCTGAGAAAACCCTTTTGCAACCAGCCGAGCTTTGTACCTGTCTTCCGTATCATTCACACCCCGTTTCAGCTTGAACACCCATTTGCATCCCACAGTTTTCCTGCTTTTCGGAAGCTCCACCAGATCCCATGTGCCGTTTTTACTCAAGGCCATCATTTCTTCCTTCATGGCTGCTTTCCATTTGTCACTATTTGAACCTTCTACAGCTTCCTGATAACACAAAGGTTCATCATCATTAGCGATCAAAGCAACTGAGTCATCATACCTTCTCAGACGGCGTTTGATCCTTGTAGATCTCCTTAAGGATGTTTCTGGTGCTTCCACAATTGGCTGTCTATCCTCTGTAGGAACTTCTTCATGATCGCCATCTGAAACCTGTTCATGACCTCCATCTGAACCCTGTTCATAATCTGATTCCGAAACCTGTTCATGACTAGAATCTGAACTATGGTC
>APFE030556903.1:0-100728 GCA_000404065.3 Pinus taeda | reverse complement strand
CATTTCACTGTTGACCAGTGTTCTTTACCTGGATTTGCCATATACCTGCTGACAACCCCAACTGCATGTGAAATATCTGGTCAAGTACAAACCATCGCATACATCAAACAACCTACTACATTGGCATACGGAATTCGAGACATATTCCTTTTCTTCATCTGTATTAGGACATAAACTAGAAGAAAGCTTAAAATGGGAAGCTAAAGGGACTGACACAGGCTTCACATTGTTCATACCAAACCTCAACAGTATTTTCTCAATATACTTCTATTATGATAGCCACAGCTTATCATTGCTCCTATCTCTGAAAATCTCCATGCCCAAAATCTGTCTTACTGCTCCTAGATCTTTCATATCAAATGTCCTTACCATCTGAGCCTTTAACTTGTTGATCTCATCTATGCTTTTGCTTGCTAAAAGCATATCGTCAACATACAACACTAAGATAATAAATATGCCATTATTTAATTGCTTAAAATAAACACAATGATCATATTCACTTCTTACATATTTCTAGCTCAACATGAAAGAATCAAACTTCTTGTACCATTGCCGAGGCAACTACTTCAAGCCATACAATGACTTCTTGAGCCTGCAGACAAATTTCTTATTGCGATGTTGAACAAACCCTTCCGGTTGTTCCATATAAATTTCCTCATCTAAGTCTCCATGTAAAAATGCAGTCTTAACATCTAATTGTTGCAACTCTAAATCAAGCAAAGCCACTAATGCTAACACAATTCTAATTGAAACTATTTTAACAACTGGTGAAAAAATCTCATGAAAGTCAATGCCAGCTTTCTGAGAGAACCCTTTTGCGACTAGCCTTGCTTTGTACTTGTCTTCCATATCATTCACACCCCATTTCAGCTTGAAAACCCATTTACAACCCACATTTTTCCTGTCTTTCGGAAGCTCAACCAGATCCCTTATGCCATTCTTACCTAAGGCCATCATTTCGTCCTTCATGGCTGCTTTCCACTTGTCACTTTTCAAACCTTCTATTGCTTCCTGATCGCACATAGGTTCATCGTCATTAACAGTAAATGCAACTGAAGTAACATAATCATCATACCTTCTCGATGGCCATTTGATTCTTGTAGACCTCCTTAAGGATGTTTCTAGTGCTTCCTCGATTGGCTGACTAACATCTGTAGGAACTTCTTGACGATCAGTATCTGAGACCTGTTCATGATCTATACCTGAACCCTGTTCATGTTCTGATTCTGAAACCTGTTCATGAATAGTATCTGAACTATGGTCATCATGACTATCATTAGAAATGATATCAAACTGAATGTTCTGAAAGTCAGATACATCATCCTGTTTCAATCTACTATCTACATCTAACTGTACAAGAGAGGATTCATTAAGCTTTACATCTCTGTTGATGATGATTTGTGGGTAGTAGGATCCCACAATCTATATCCCTTTGTTCCAACACCATACCCAACAAAGATATAACTTTTAGACTTTGGATCTAATTTAGTTTGTTGATGTTTAGGCACTAGAGCATATGCAACACAACCAAACACTCTGAGTTTAGAATAGTCACAAGGGTGACCTTTCCATACCTATTGAGGAATCTTACAGCCTATCGCCGTTGATGGAGATCAGTTTATCACATAACAAGCTGTTGCCACCGCTTCCATCCACAACTCCTTTTGCAACCGACGTTACTCAACATACTCCTTGCTTTCTCTAGAAGAGTCCTATTCATGCGTTCAACAAATCCATTTTGCTGAGGAGTATAAACCATGGTCTTATGTATCTCGATCCTTGCATCCTTGCAATGGCTGTCAAACTCCTTGAAAGTAAACTCACCCCCATTGTCAGTTCTTAAACATTTTATTGTTCTACCAGTGTTGTTTTCTACTAATGCTCTAAACTGTTTGAAAACTGAAAAAACATCAGACTTCCGTTTCAACATGTAGACCCACACTTTCCTAGAAAAGTCATCAATAAATGATACAAAATATGACGAGCCACCATATGAGGTTGTAGGGGCTGGACCCCAGACATCTGAATGGATATAGTCGAGTATTCCTTTACTAGTATGTTTGCATGTTTTAAACTTTTGTTTACTTTGTTTCCAAACATACAATGCTTACAAAAATCTAACTTTCCAGACTTTAAATTTGGAAGTAACTTGCGATCAGCCAAAGTTTAACCCTCTTTCACTCATATGCCCCAATCCTTTGATGCATAAGTGAATGAACTACTGTCATGTTCAGACACCGTAGACAACATGATGTGACCCTGAATTCCTTAAACTGAAATAGATTTCTACCTTCTTAGCTTTCATAACTAGTAAAAAACCTTTGTAATTTTCATTACTCCACCTTGAATTACAGTTTTATATCCATTTGAATCAAGTGCTCCTAATGAAATCAATTTTTTCCTTAAATCTGGTACATGCCTCACATCAGTTAACATTTTAGTTGTCCCATCAAACATTTGCAGTTGTATACTCCCAATCCCCAAAATATTACATGTTACATCATTACCCATGTACACAACTCCATCATTAATTGATTTATATGTCTTAAACCATTCTTTATAAATACACATGTGGTTTGATGCATCGAAATCTAACAACCAATGTTGATCACGATTTGACACATTAACTCATAATACTTCATCACTCATACCTGAACCAGATGCTGAACCTGTATCTGTCGTATTTGCCTCCTTCTTCTCTATCGAAGAATCTGCTTTAGAAGTTTGTTGTTGTCGCTTCCAACAGTCTTTCTTCAAATGCCCCGATTTTCCACAAAACCAACACTTTAACTTACTCTTCCTCCCTTTCGACTTTGAACGTGAGTCGCTCGGCCTACTGGAGCGTCTTTCTTTAGAACGATCTCTAACCATCATAGCTTCTGATGTAGAGGTTTCTGAATGCGGCCTTCTCCTTGTTTCTTCCGATAATAAAGATGCAACTACATCAGCAAACTCAATAGTTTCTGATGAACTAAGACTTATAGAAGTAACAAAATGATCCCATGACTTGGGCAACAAGCACAATAAAGTAATAGCTTTATCCTCGGATTGAATTTTTACTTCTATAATTTGTAATTGCACTAAAAGAGTATTACAAGCATTCAAATGATCAGCAATCGATATACCTTCCTTCATTCGCAAACTGTACAACTGTCGCTTCAAGAGAATCCTATTGGTTAAGGATTTGGTCATGTACAGTTTCTCCAGTTTCGTCCACAAACCAGCAGTTGTTGTCTCCGACACGATATTAAACAAGACATCATCTACCAAACACAATCGAATAACATTTACTGCTCTTTCATCCATCTCGTCCCACTCATTATATGTGATGTTGTAAGGCTATTTGGATTTACCCATCAATGCCTTTGCCACACCTTGTTGGACAAGCAGATCATACATCTTTACCTTCCATATCTTGAAATTGTTTTGCCATTAAACTTCTTGATTTCAAATCGGGCACTCTGAGTGTTTGCCATCTCGTTTAAAAAACACAATCTCCAAATCCAACTTTTAAATACCAGAAGTTAATATATACAAATCGCCTATGCCTTATATTACACTGTCTTTGCTTAAAAAAAAAAATTTTTTTGTGCGAATTACAATAAAAAAAACCCAAAAAACAATTGCAATTTTTACCCATGCAATTATTGGCACTACACGCAATACACGCACCCTTTAATCTATTCACACCAGCAGCTAATGCTAACACTCCCACAAGCAATCAATCTATACGCACCAGCAGCTAATGCTAACACTACCACCAGCAATCAATCTATACGCACCACGAGCAATCAATCAATACGCACACGTACCAGCTTTTGTTGTTCTCTTATGTATTTTTGGGAGCGTAGTTCATAGACAACCATGCTTCACTTCCACCCAACAGTTTTACCACTAACTCTCACGCAGGTCCAACGCTTCACCTCCACACAGGTCCAAGCTTCACCTCCATGCAGGTCCAATGCTCCACCTCCACGCAGGCACTGAGTGCAGTTCAACGCGCAGGTACTGAGTGCAGTTCAACGCGCTGGTATAGTGCTCTTTCACACTACACAGCTCTAGCAGACTTGGGCCCACCACTCCTCCTATGCACATATACCACTTGTTAATCTAACAGTGTGCAGTGTGTAGTAGAATAGAAAACAATTAAGCACAACATTAAAACCATACACAAAAGACACAATCATTTAAGGTGGTTCACCCAACCAATCTTGTCTAAATCCACAAAATAGAGGCATTGGCAATCTTATTATTAATGAGGATATTACAAAATAATTATTTTCCTCACAAACCCTCCTACAATATATGTAGCGGCATATATTTTATAGCCAAAGGGATCTAATTGACTCATAAATCCACTCATAACAAATATATGATGTTAATTTTTTGTTTTTCCACCCCGGTTTTCAGTTTCTCCTTATTTCTCCCATGTAGTTAAATGCTCTTTCCCATAATCATACATTCAACAAGCTGGAAAAAATAAATTTTGCTGAAAACACAAATTCTGGAAAATTTATAGAATGCTGGAAATTGCAAAAATAAAAATCAGCAATAATAAACAGCCATTAAAACACATTAAAACACTGATATTTTTGGTCAACGTGACCCTCGAAAAACCCCCTACAACTCTTGGGGAAAACCAGTTTGAGAGCTCTTCTTTATTTTTGAAAAATGTCTTTTTACAACAAGAAAATTTCAGCAAAAATTACAGCAAAATAATTTTTTTTTTTTTCAGCAAGCAAACTTATCCGTTTTCAGCTAACGGACCACCTGGAAACTTCTCAGTTTTCAGCAAAAAATCAGTTTTTTCTGCTTGTTCTTGCTGCTGTTCTGCTTGTCTTTCTGCTGTTCTGATTTTGCTGAAGAGCTGCCTGGTATGTGTGCCAAACTGCTGCCTCTTTCTCCTTCTTGTTTAGAAATCTCCCTTGCTCTCTTGCTCTCGTTCTCCCAATCTGTTCATGAAAGATTTGAATCGGATGTGATCTTTTCCTCCTTTTCCTCCCTTAATATAACTCCAAGTGACTTTTGGGTGATCTCTAAACAATGGCTGAAATAGATTGAGATCTAGGGCTGAGATTAAATGCTCATTTAAATCTCACTTTCTATTTTTAAATTCACCCCACTTTAATAAAGACCCACTTAGTCATTTATGTCCCAAGTCACTTTTCCTTTCTAATTTTACATTGACTTTATTAAAGTCACTTTAAAATTAGACTTTAGTAACTTTATCACTTAAAGTCACTTTTAAATTAGATTTGACTTTATAAAAATTATAAAGTCACTTTAGGAGAAAAATTAAAATCTTTTGGACACTTTTCCCTAGGCCAAAGATTAAAGCCTAAAGGAACCACCTGTCCTCCGGTACCAAATTTCAACACTCCCTCTTACCGAACAAGGTGTTCTTCACCACACCCATCTTGTCTCTGAAGTAAACATGCTTGCCCGGTGGTAAGGCTTTGGTAAGAATGTCTGCTACCTGCTCATCAGTGGAAATATACTCAAGCTTCACAACTCCCTTCTGAACATAGTTTCTGATGAAATGATATCTGATCCCGATATGCTTTGACCTGTCATGAAATACTGGATTCTCCGTGAGTTTAATGCAACTCTGATTATCACAGTAGATCACTGAAGGTCTCAACGGCTGACCAAATAAGCCAAACATCTTGCGAAGCCAGATGGCTTCACAACGAGCTAGACTGGCTGCCATATACTCTGCTTCTGCTGAACTCAGTGCTACTGACTGCTGCTTCCGGCTGAACCATGACACTACTGCTGAACCCAACCCAAAACAGCACCCTGAAGTGCTCTTCCTATCAGAAGCACAACCTGCCCAATCAGAATCAGTGTATCCTACCAATCTCACTCCATCTCCCTGCCTGTAGTCCAGACCATAATCCACTGTCCCCTGCAAGTACCGCAAAATGTGTTTTGCAGCAACCCAGTGAACCTTCCGAGGCTCACACATAAACTGACTCATCGTGTTGACTGCAAAACAGATATCTGGTCTAGTGTTGACCAAATACATCAAGGAACCAATCAGCTGCCTGTACAATGTGGGATCCACTAACTCGGAATCCGAAGCATGAAGCTTCTTCCAGTTGGTGATCATCGGTGTCGACATGGGTCTACAATCCTCCATGTGGAATCTGCTAAGGATGTCCACAATATACTTCCCTGCCCCAGGAAGAAATGCCCCCTCCCCCTGCCACACCTCCAAACCAAAAAAGTAAGGCATCAAGCCAATGTCCTTCATCTCAAACTCCGTCGCAAGATCTCTCTTGCAGTGCTCTATGAGTCTCTCTGCACCTGTAATGACCAAGTCATCCACATACAGCACCAGAATGAGAGGCTCCTCACCTATCACAATAAAGTAAAGGTTCGGATCTGCCTCACTCTTTGTGAAACCCATCCCCTGCAAATAAGTATCTATCCTGGAGTACCAAGCTCTGGGAGCTTGCTTCAGGCCATAAAGGGCCTTCTTCAGTCTGCACACATGGGACTCCTTCCCATGCACCTCAAAGCCCTGTGGCTGCTCAATGTACACCTCCTTCTGTATGAAGCCATTGAGAAATGCGGTCTTCACATCCATCTGGTGGATCTTCCAACCCATCTCTGCTGCTATCGATATAATGGAGCGAATCGAAGTATATCGAGCCACGGGAGCGAAGGTCCCCTCATAATCAACTCCCTCTACCTGGGAGAACCCTCTAGCCACAAACCTCGCTTTGAATTTCTCAATGCTGCCATCTGCAGCATGCTTTACCTTGTAAAGCCATCTGGAAGTAACCACGGACTTGCCCTCAGGCCTCGCCACTACCTCCCAAACATCATTCTTCATGATAGAAGAATACTCCTCCTGCATGGCCTCTCTCCAGACCTTCTGGCTAGCTGCCTCCTCATAGCTAGAAGGCTCAGAGTCAAGGATGCTGGTAACCATCGCCATATAGCTACAAAACCTCTCAGGTGGTCTACTCTCTCTGACCAGCCTCTTAGGCTCAGCAACAGATGTGGCATCTCTCAAGGTGTCCTAAAGCCACTTGGGCTTCCTCTTCCCTGAGCATACTTCTCCCATTGGAGAATGAAACTCCTCATCATCACCATCAGGAGCCTGAACTCTTGACTGCCTATCTGTTGTCTCCACAAGAGCTCTAAACTCCTGAAACCGCTTGAAGACCTCACTCTTGGTCTTCAAGAAATAAATCCAGTTCCACCTGGAGTGATCATCAATGAATAAAACATAGTACTCATATCCACTCAAGGAAACATGAGACATCTGACCGCTCACATCGAAATGAATCAAATCAAGTATCCCAGTCGCTTTGCTATCACTGCTTGGAAAAGGGGATTTAGCAAACTTGCCCATCGCACATCCTCTGCAGGTATCAAAGTGATCAGTACTGAAATCTGGCACACCTGTAGTGATCTCCCGCAAGGTCCTCAAGGTTCCATGATACATATGCCCCATCCTGCGATGCGAAATCTCACACAGCTCAGAACTGCTAGCTCTGTTGTCGGTACTACTGCTCAATGCCAAAAGGGACTGGAATGCAAACTTGTACATTTTTGCATGGCGTACACCTATCACTCTAGCTGAATCAGCTGGAGTTCCCCTGGGATACATCAACACATGTCCTCCCTTGAACAGTACCTCATATCCTCTGTCCTCCAAAGCTGAGATGGATATGAGGTTCTTCCTCATCCCTGGCACATAAAGAGCATCTGACACCTTCAAGGGAGGTTTGGACTCCCTCTGAAATGTCAGTGTCCCCACACTGACTGCTCTAACAACTCTGTCATCACCGAGTACTACCTCCATATCAGTGCAACTCTCTGAAATCTCTAAGAAGTACTCACAGACTCATGTCATGTTACGTGAAGCCCCATTGTCCACATACTAGATACCCAAAGATGCTCCGCTAATTGAGGGAAAAGCATACTCCCTCTGAACCTGTGTGGAAGGTAATCCTGCACTAGAGGACTCACACAAAGTGAACCCAAACTCCTGGTCAAAACGATCTGCAAAGTCCTCAACCTCTGCTAAAGCTGCTATGCTTTAGTTCTTCCCCTTCTTCTTCTTCTTCTCCGAACACACAATTGCATAGTGTCCCATCTTTTGACAATTCCAACACTTCACTTTGGAATAGTCCTTCTGTGCGTTACCCTGTTTACCTTTACCTTTGCCTTTGCCCCCACCATTGCTTGTGGAAGCCTACTTCTTCCCTTTGCATTTCTTGCCTCCTGCTAACAGTGCTACATCCTCATCCTTCTCAACTGGCTTGGCTACCCCAAGCTGACATTTCCTGATCTCTATATGAATGCAATCATCCCAAAACCTCTCCCATGTGGGAAGGGTCTCACGTGCACAAACCCCATCAGCAAAGTTCATCCATGAACGAGGGAGGCCATTCACTGCAATCCGCACCAACTCAGTGGGTGGAATGGCCTCTCCAATTGCTGCCAACTCATCTCTCACATTAGTAATCTTTGTGAGATATCCAGCTGCACTATCATTACCCATCTTAATGTTCTTCAGCTTCTCCTTCAGGACCATTTTCTGGTTCTCATTGGTACTCTGGTAGAGATTGGACAATGTTGTCCACATCTTATGGGCATTTCTCTTTCCTCTCACATGAGGAATGCAATGGTCTTTGACTCCGTCTAGAATCAGTCTCTTACCCTTGTTGTTCTTTTTATTATAATCAGCCAACTGAGTAGCATCAGTATGCACAACAACGGGGTTCTGTGTGGTATGCACCATAATGTCCCAGACTTCTGCCTCCTCAAAAATACTATGCATTCTCTCCTTCCAAACGATGTAATTGGAATGCCCATTCAACCTATCCTCCACCCTCAGTCCCAATGACATCCTGCTGCCCTAAAACTGAAAAATAGCATTGTTGTAGTAAAGATAAAACTGTTGTTTGTGAAAAAATCAGCTTGCTGGAATTTTCTGAGTGAAAAATCAGCAGGTTGTAATTTTCCTCCTTGCTGTCCCAAACTGCACTTCAGCGCTCAACCTCTGATACCATGTAAAAATTTATCATTTCCCACCCCGTTTTTCAGTTTCACCTTATTTCTCCAAAATAGTTAAATGCCATTTCCCATATCCGTACATTCAACAACTGAAAAAATAAATTTTGCTAAAAACACAAATTCTGGAAATTTTACAAAATGCTGGAAAATGCAGAAATAAAAAATCAGGGAGTACAAACAACCATTCAACACATTTAAACACAGTGATTTTTTGTCAAGGTGACCTTGGAAAAACCCCCTACAACTCTTGGGGAAAACCAGTTTGAAAGCTCCTTCTTATTTCTGGAAAATGCTTTTACAGTGAGAGAAATATTCAGCAAAAAATCTGCAAGCAAACTTTTACAACTTATCTCATTTTCCGTGCCTCACATCCAACTGGAAAAATTTGCAAAACAGCAACACAGAACAGCAATAAATGTTGTACAGCCTCCTCGATTTTTGTGCCCAATTTCAGCCTTAAATGTTGTTGTACGGCCTGCCTAGAAAAGCATGCAAGATGCCATAAATACGTTGTACGTATTTCCTCGATTTCTTTGCAGAAAAAACCAGCAGTACAGTTGTACGATTTGCCTCGATTTGCATGCCAATATACAACTACTTGCTGTACAGATTTCTGCTCCTTGATTTTTGTGCACTTGCTGTACGGATTTCTAGAAAATCGTGCCCAAATTGTCTTTCACTGTGTGCTAACTCAGATGTATGGATTTGCTAAAATGTTGCATTGGAATGTGTGCCAAGATTTTGTCTCCTTCTCCTCCCTGTCCAGAAATCTCCCTTGCTCTCTTGCTCTCTTGCTCTCTTTCTCTCAATCTGCTCATGAAAGAATGAATGACATTTTCCTCCTTTTCCTCCCTTAATCTAACCCTAAGTGACTTTTGGGGAACCCCTAAATCCAATGGTTGAAATAGATTGAGATCTAGGGCTGAGATTAAATGCTCATTTAAATCTCACTTTCTATTTTTTAATTCACCCCACTTTAATAAAGATCCACTTAGTCATTTATTTCAAAAGTCACTTTTCCTTTCTAAGTTTACATTGACTTTATTAAAGTCACTTTAAAATTAGACTTTAGTAATTTTATCACTTCAAGTCACTATTAAATTAGATTTGACTTTATAAAAATTATAAAGTCACTTTAGGAGAAAAATTAAATTCTTTTGGACACTTTTCCCTAGGTCAAAGATCAAAGCCTTAGGGAACCACCTGTCCTCCGGTACCAAATTTCAACATGATAGGGGATACTTTCCATATGAGTTTAAGAAAGTGAAGCCACCTAATTTTGATGGATATGTGAAGAAGTTGGAAGATGCAGAGGCTTAGATACTTGGGATGAACAAATTCTTTGATTTGCATGAGTACATAGATAACATGAAGGCCATAATAGTTATCTTCAACTTGAAAGGTAAAGAAAATATCTTGTGGGAAGATGTTAAGCGGGTTAGAGACATCAAGATAGATGACTTGAGAGTTGGCGGGAGTTCAAGAGGCTTTTCGAGAAGAAGTACTTGTTAGTGAGGTACTACAAGAGTAAGGCCAAAAAATTCTATGAGCTAAAGATGGGATCAATGACAGGTGAATACTACATGACCAAGTTTTTGAAGCTATTGAGTTATGTATTGTATCTTACTAATGAGAAGGCTAAGGTTTAGTGATTTGTTAATGGTTTTCCATTAGCATTTAGAGATCAGATTGAGTATGATGAGCCTCGGTCACTTGAAGCAGTTATTAGGAAATTGACGCATTATTATGAACAATTAAAGTGTAAGAATGAATCTCAACAAGGATGGAAGGGAAAAGAAAAAGGTAGAGGTAAATGGCAGCCTAAGAGAACAAGGTCTCAGAATGCAGATGGGAAAGAAAATATGGCACCACAAAAGAATATTAATGCAGCTAGACACGAACACGGGTCACAACAGCAACAACATACAGGTGAGGGCACTAGTCATTTAGAGTGTTGGACATGTGGAGAGGAGCACCTTAGGAGATACTTTCTACAACATTAGGGTGGTAGGCTTAAGATATACAGTGCACAAGAGGCACACACTATTGGGAGTGTTAACCAGAGTATTCCTCATATTTATGCAGCGATGAAAAACAGACAGGCAGAACACCAGGTATCTATCATTGAGATGGACGGTAAGATTTGTGATAAAGTTATTTCTATTTTGATTGACCCTAGATCTAATTATAGTTGTGTTAGTTTTGACTTGTTGGATAAGTGTGGTTTGAGTAAGGAATTGCATGCAGAGTCTTGATTAGTGCAGTTGGCTACAGGTACAAAGAAGTGAGTTCATCATTGGGTAAGATCTTGCGCATTTAACTTGAATGGTATATCTACCACCACACATCTAAATGTATTACCGTTGGGATCATACAGTACGTTGTTGGCCATGGATTGGTTGTATCTTCATAGAACCAAGGTAGACTGCTATGATAAATCTATTGAGTGTGTTGATGACAATGGGGAACTAAGAGTCTTGCAAGTTAAGAAGAAAGCCACATCAGTTAAGATGGTGACAGCTATGCAAGTAAATCTTAGCCACAGGAATGGGTGTATGTTATCTGTAGTACACATTTCTGTGAGAAGGGTAAGGTAGTTGAGGATGTAGATGTGTTCAGCAGGTACCAAGTTTTGCAGTAGTTTAAGGATGTATTTCCTCAGGACATTGCAGAGTTTCCACCTCACATGAAGGTATAATTTTCTATTGAGTTAGTGACAGGGGCAACTCCATCATCAAAAGCACCTTACAAGATGAGCACACCTGAGTTGGTTGAGTTAAAGTTGCAATCGAAGGAAATGTTGGATAAGGGATACATTAAGCCAAATGTATCACCTTGGGGTGCACCGGTATTGTTCGTGAAGAAGAAAGATGGTACTCTCATACTATGTATTGACTACAGGAAGTTGAACAAAGTGATTATTAAGAACAGGTACCCCTTTTCGAGGATTGATGACTTGTTCGATTGGTTAAAGGGAGCAATAGTGTTCTCCAAGATTGAACTGAGATCCAGATACCATCAAGTACGCATCAAAGAAGAGGACATTTACATGACTACGTTCCCGGAACATGCATGGGAATTATGATTTCTTTGTTGTTCCATTTGGCTTGAATAATTCTCCAGCTACATTGTCCATATTTGGATAGGTTTTTTATTGTGTTAATTGATGATATACTGGTATATTCTAAAAATGAGGAAGAGTGTGTCGAGCATTCAACAGCAGTGTTGAGGTTGTTGAGGGAGCATCAGTTGTCTGTTAAGCTCAGCAAGTGTAGTTTCTTTTAGAGTGAGGTACACTACTTAGGTCATTTTGTCTCCAAGGAGGGCACTGCAGTAGATTCAGAGAAGATAAGGGCCATCATGGAATGGGTAGCTCTTAAGAGTGACGATGAGGTGAAATCTTTCATGGGTCTGGCAGGCTATTATAGGAGGTTCATCAAGAACTTCTCGCAAATTGCTTATCCTATCACATCATTGCAAAGGAAAGGTAACAAGTTTGAATGGACAGAGGAGTGTGAGGCTAGCCCTGAGCAACTTAAGCAGTTGTTAACACATGCACCAGTGCTATAGATTGCAAATCCGAAAAAATATTTTGTTGTATGCACAAACGCTTGCAAGAGAGGGCTTGGTGTAGTTCTTATGTAGGATGGATAGGTGGTATGCTATGAGTCTCGGAAACTAAACAAGAATGACAAGATACCGAACACATGATCTTGAGTTAGCAGCCATCATACATGCATTGAACATTTGGAGACACTATCTTATTGGCAGGAGGTTTGTACTTATGAGTGATCACATTAGGTTGATGTATTTGTTTGACCAGTTGAATCTGAACATCAAGAAAGCTAGATGGTTGGCCATGATTAGTGAGTTTGATTTAGAAATTAGTTACATCAAAGGTAAATAGAATAGGGTGGCATATGCTCTCAGCAAACAGGTACAGATAAATCACTTCAAAGCTATGAGCTACTATGGGACAAATCTAAAGGACATGATCTTGCACGCAGGTCAGCAGGATGTCAGGTATATGGAGATTGTGCACAGGTTCCAGTAGGGTGCTAATACAAGCACAAGTGATATTGTAAGTACATGTACAGGTATAGGTACAGGTGGAAGTACAAGTATTGGCATAGGTACAGGTGTAGGTGCACAAGGTATGGATTATTGTCTTACAGCGATGGATTGATCAAGTTCCAAGACATGGTATATGTACCGGATCATAGTGAGCTCAAGAAGGTGACCTTGAGGGAGTTTCATGTGAAACCTTATTCAAGTCACCCAAGTTATCAGAAGACACTGACAGCAGTGAAGAAATTTTACTATTGGTTGAATTTGAAGAGGGATGTAGTAGAGTTTATGGTGAAGTTTTTTTTACTGTCAATGAGTGAAAGCAGAATGTAAACATTTAGGTGGATTGTTACAGCCAATCGCGATTCCAGAGTGGAAATGGGAGGTTATTTCCATGGACTTCATTACAGGGTTGTTAAAGATAGTGAGACAGTATGATTCCATCATGGTCATTGTGGACAAGTTAACAAAGGTTGTGCACTTCATTCCAGTGAAATCTACATTCTTAGGTAGCGATGAGACACAGGTATTCAATAGAGATGTGGTTAGACTGCATGGTGTTCCAAAAAAGATTGTGTCAAATAGGGATGCGAAGTTCACTTCCAAGTATTGGAAGGAGTTGTTTTCAGGTTTGGGCATAGAGTTGGCCTTCAGCACAACTTATCATCCACAGACATATGGACAGACAGAGAGGGTCAACAGGATATTGGAGGACATGTTGAGGATGTATGTGACGCATCAGCAATAGAAGTGGGAAGAGTATCTCCCCTTGGTAGAGTTCGCATACAAAAATGATTATTATGAGTCATTGTGGATGATTCCTTTTGAGACATTGTATGGGCGGAGATGTAATACTCCTATCAGTTGGAGTAATCCAGTTAGAAGGGTATTGATTGGACCAGATATGTTGGCAGACATTGAACAGGAAATGCAGGTGATTAAGAAGAATCTAAAGGCATCACATGATAGGCAGATAGTTTTATGCATATAGTAATAGCTTGCTCAAGGAGTTCCATGTTGGGGAAAATGTGTACTTGTGCATCAAACCGAAGAAGAGCTCCTTATGGATTGGATCATGTGCCAAGATAGCACCATGGTTTTTTGGACCCTTCAGTATCATTGAGAGGATTGGGCCAGTAGCCTATTTACCCGCACTACCTCCGACAGTGAAATTCCATGACTTGTTCCATGTATCTTTGCTTAAGAAGTATGTTAAGGATGTTGATCATGTGATTGACTCGTCTACATTGCAAGTGAAACCAGATGTAGAATTCCAGCTAGATCCTCAGTGTGTATAGCAGAAAAAGGTGCTCATGCTCTGGAAGTGAGCAATCGAGCAAGTTAAAGTAGAATGGAAGCATTTTGGGCCCAATGAAGCTACATGGGAGATGGAGGATCAAATGTGGGATATGTATCCTTCCTTGTTTCCTAGTTGAGGCAAAGCAGCTTTGATATAGTGTTTTCATATATGTTTTGATATGGAGTTTGGGTATATGCTTTGATATGGTGTTTTGGTATATGATTTGATGGTGTTTTGGTATATGTTTTGATATGATGTTCTTATGTATGTTTTGGTACATGTATTTGGTATACATTTTGGTGATATTACTATATGTGCATATGTATATGGATGTAAACACTGCCATGAGCTATGTTATAAAGCTCCACTAAGCGGTATGGGTGTCACGTCATTATGATTATGTTGTCATGTTACTATGCTATCATGTGGTTATGTTATCATGATGTTACGATGTTATGTGGGTTGGCACTCAACAGGGTGATCATTTTAAATATTGTAATGAGTTATGTTATAAAGCTCCAACATGCGGTATGTTGTCATGATGTTTTGTTTTGAGCAGGCATTTCATTATAAATACTGCATCGAGCTATGACATAAATCTCCATGAGCAGTATGTCTTCTTTTAGCTGGTTGTTGAGGTATATGTGTGATTGAGCACCGAGGATGGTGTCCCCCAAGGGGGAGAGTTCTCTAATGACCTTGGTGAAAATTATATGTAATAAAAGTTAAAAACAATAACCATGGTCAATGGGACACTTATTCCAAGTTGAATATTGGGCAAGACATCCTAGGGGGTGTTCATTTGTTTGTTTATCGCTAAGGAAATTGGCAAAGGCAATGGCTAAGGCTATGGAAAGGCAAAATGGCATTTTTGGCACAATTATTTATGAAAATAATGGAAATTAGAAGAAAAAGGGGGTGAAAGGTCACAGGTTGCATGTGAGAAGGAAAGTGAAGATAAATAATGGAAAATGAAGAAAATAGAGGCCAAGGCTTCTGAGGGTTAGTTGGTAACCTTTTGTCAGTTTAGCTTTGTAGCCCTCTCATTATTCTCTCTCTCTCACTCTTGGACACTTAGAGTTTTCTTGGAGCACTTTGGAATTAGAGCAAGAAAGTCAAAGAAGGAAAGAGGAAGCAAAGATCAAGCAGAGAAAGGCAAGATCAAGTAGCTACAACATGCTTCATTGCAAGTATCAACTTGCATGTGTATTTTCCTTGTTAGATTTGGCATGCATCGGATTGCATGTGCTTCTTTTCTATCATGGCATGGGTTTTTCCAGGTGTCATAGTGTTCTTCAACATAGCCTTGCCATTTCCCGATAGCCTTGATGAGATGGGTTCTCATATTTGGCTAATGTGGGATGTCCGGATTGTATTCAAAGCTGAGTGGGGTGGATATACGAACCGACAAACACATGGCCTAGTGGTCCGTGAACCAAATTATGGATCATGGTAAAGCCACCCGCCTAGTAACCCTTGAACCAGACTTTGGGGTGCATTAAAGCCAGATTGTTTACCTCGGTGGGCCTAGCAATCCTTGCCGGTGAATGGTGGGATATAGATAAAGCCAAGAGGTGGTTCTATCTGTTGGTCCTAGAAATTGTGTTATGGGATGTATGGTAAAGCCTAGAGAATATGTCTCAGTGTAGGGCCTATTGATCCCTGGATCGTTCTATGGATTGTGGTAAAACCTGAGAGATTAGGAGGCACTCAAATTCCTCACGTTGTAGGCGGAGAACTCCAGTGGAATCCATGCTTGTTGGTGTTTTTGGTGTGTTCTATGAGTCCCACATTCATGCTTGGAATATGGCACGGGGGTGATTGGATGAAGAGAGACTTGGCTCAGCCAATCTATGGTAGGGTGGAATGTGGTAGTCCCATCTCCGGTTGGTTTATTGCATTCATTAATGAGAAATTCATTCCCTTGATTTTCATGTGTAAATGTACTTATGTATATGTGGATTTTATGGCTTATGTGTTTATGATATTTATGCTCCTATTATGTTAGTTATATGTATGTTTTATGGCAGCAACTATATATGGCTCTCATCATGTTTTTACTTGTAAATGAATGGATAATGTATCTATGGCCTATTAGATGATAATGCAGCAATGACATGAGGAAACATTGGTTCATAGCGATTCTCAGATAAGTATGAGATCCCTACACTTAATTTTGTTTTTTACACCTGTAGGTTAAATGTTGTTGATATGTTTGACGAAATTCCTGTCATGGCTAGTAGGGGTTTGGTTAAGTTCTTGTTCAACCTATTTATTTAGCATCATTGTTTGCTTGTACTTTTACTGATTTTAAGCTATCAGTCCATTATGGCTAGTGACCTGGGCTCTAGGCCTGAAAAAGTGGCTTAAATCCTGGGGTCACTAGCACAGAACTAGAAATTTTAGTCTCTGGTCGCTGGCAGGCAAGCCTGTGAGTGCGACTTTGGGTTTCTAAACAGTCTCTTTCCCATAGCATTGGAGTGACTAAGGCCTAAGATGTCCAGAACATCAGTGGGACCCAAGAACAGGTTGTCTGAGTGACTGACCTTTCTCTTGAGGATTCTGAAGCTGATGTTGGATGATTGTGTGTGATATTTCTATTGATTCCACTTCCTTAAGGTCACATAGGAGGTTGCATCCAATCATAGTAGTCTCTCGTCTCACATTTACCTTGGTGGGCTATTTCCTTCGATAGATGTGGGAGGAGGGTAATACAAAGTGGTACCAGAGCATGGTTCACACATGGATGGTGTGTGTTGGTCATGCATGCATGTCAATTGCATGTGTGTCTTTTACACTTGCATTCCATGTGCTCTTTACATTTGTTGTATGATTGATTATGGTTGTAGTAAGGTTGTCATGTTGAATTGGATGTCGATTTTGTGGAATGCATCATCATGAGTATATGACTGGTTGCATATGGTTATCTGTCTCTTACATGTTGATTTTATGTTGCCTACTTACATCCTTGTATGTTAGACTACATTCTTGTAGGTTTGGTTACATGTATCAGTCTTGTAGGTTGATTACAAGAATTTATCGCTTATGCACGACTACATGCGTTTATGCATATGTGTAGTTGATTTGGCATTGCTTATGCATGTTGATGGTTGCATGTGGAAATGTGTACAATGGAGTAATGGTTGTCATCATGGATGAGGTCATAACATGCATTATCGATATAGCCTTGCGTTGATGACTGGACATAGCTAGAATGATGTTTATGCATTAATGCACTTACTTGTTATATGTCTATATGTTGTTATGATTATGTTATACACGTATCACGTTGATTTGATGATCTTACTGATAAGGTACCCTCCCCAAATTATACTATGTTACATTGATTTATTGTGATTTGGTTTATCTGACATATTATGCATTGCAAGAAAGAGACCAAATGGCTAGCAAAGTGGTAAACTACATAGAATTTCCTTATGCATCAGATGAGCAGTGTGGTGCGAGGCACACTTCTAATTTGGCAGATACATTAAGGAGCTTGAAGGAAGAGATACGGAGTTGTATAGTAGGTAATGACTAGATCATACAGGCACAAGAGAAACAAGCAGAGGTTAATGCAATACTTCTTCAGAGTTTGTCAGATTTGCAGCGACAAGGGCTGCTTTCGATCAGCCATGGACAGGAGGATAGAAATAATGGGGCATATGGCAGTAGGTCTCCTGGTAAATGCAGGTTGGATAGATCTAATACAGTGAGAGATGGTAGGTTTTTGGACACTCCAGATAGGAGGGGCGATGAGTACAGGTACTATTCTAGTTCTGGTTCTCATAGACATCAAGATCATCATCAATATCATCCTTAGAGGAGGAATGATAGGGGTTACTTTCCAAATGAATTTAAGAAAGCGAAGCTACCTACTTTTGATGGAGATGTGAAGAAATCGGAAGATGCAAGAGCTTGGATACTTGGGATGAACAAATTCTTTGAGTTGCATGAGTACACAAATAACATGAAGGTCAGAATAGATATCTTCATCTTGAAAGGTAAATCAAACATCTGGTGGGAATATGTTAAGTAAGTCAGAGACATCAAGATAGATGACCTGAGTTGGTTGGAGTTCAAGAGGCTTTTTGGGAAGAAGTACTTGTCAGAGAGGCACTACGACAATAAGGCCAAATAATTATATGATCAAAAGATGGGATCAATGACAGATGAAGAGTACGTGACCAATTTTTTGGAGCTATTGAGGTATGTACCATATCTTACTAATGAGAAGGCTAAGGTTCAACAATGTATCAATGGTTTTCCATTAGCATTTAGAGATCGGATTGAGTATGATGAGCCCCGGTCACTTGAGGAAGTCATTGGGAAATTGACGCATTACTATGAACAATAAAAGCGTAAGAATGAATCTCAGCAAGGATGGAAGGGAAAAGACAAAGGTAGAGGTAAATGGAAACCTAAGAGAACAAGGCCTCAAAATGCAAATGGGAAAGAAAATATGGCACCACAAAAGAAGTTTAATCCAGTGAGACAAGGACATGGATCACAAGAGCAACAACATAGATATGAGGGCACTGGTCGTTTAGAGTGTTGAACATGTGGAGAGGAGCACCTTAGGAGAGATTGTCCACAACATCAGGGCGGTAGGCCTAAGATATACAGTGCACAAGAGGTGCAAACTGTTGGGGATGTTGGCTAGAGTATTCCTCTTATTTATGTAGTAGTGGACAATAGACAGGAAGAACACCATTCATCTATCATTGAGATGGATGGTAAGATTTGTGATAAAGTTATTTCTATTTTGATTGACACTAGATCTAATTATAATTATGTTAGTCCTGACTTGGTGGATAAGTGTGGTTTGAGTAAGGAATTGCATCCAGAGTCTTGGTTAGAGTAGTTATCTATAGGTACAAAGATGTGAGTTCATCATTGGGTAAGAGCTTGCACATTTAACTTGAATGGTATGTCTACCGCAGCACATCTAAATGTATTATCGTTGGGATCATACAATATGTTGTTCGGCATGGATTGGTTGTATCTTCATAGAACCAAGGTATACTGATATGATAAATATATTGAGTGTGTTTATGACAACGGGGAATCAAGAGCCTTGAAGGGTAAGAAGAGAGCCACATCAGTTAGGATGGTTACATCTATGCAAGCAAAGTGTAGCCGCGAGAAAGGGTGTATGTTATTTGCAGTACACATTTCTAGTGATAAGGATAAGGAGGTTGAGGATGAAGATGTGTTGAGCAGGTACCTAGTTTTGCAGTAGTTTCATGATGTATTTCCTGAGGACATTATAGAGTTTCCACCTCGCAGGGAGGTAGACTTTTCTATTAAGTTAGTGTGAAGGGCAGATCTAGCATCAAAAGCACCTTATAGGATGAGCACACCTAATTTGGTTGAGTTAAAGTTGTAGTTGAAGGAAATGTTGGACAAGGAATACTTTAGGCCAAGTGTATCACCTCAGGGCACATTGGTATTGTTCGTGAAGAAATATGGTACTCTCAGACTATGTATTGACTATAGGAAGTCGAGCAAAGTGACTATCAAGAAAAGGTACCCCTTGTCGAGGATTTATGACTTGTTTGTTCAGTTGAAGGGAGCCGCAGTGTTCTCGAAGATTGATCTGAGATCCACCTACTATCAAGAATGCATCAAAGAAGAGGACATTTACAAGACTGTGTTCCGGACCAGGTATGGGCAATATGATTGTTGTTGTTCCATTTGGGTTGACTAATGCTCCAGCTACACTTATTTGTTTGATGAATAGTGTGTTGCATCCATATTTGGATAATTTTGTTATTATATCCATTAATGATATACTTGTATATTCTAAAAATGAGGAAGACAATGTCAAGAATTTAGCAACAGCGTTGAGGTTGTTGAGGGAGCATCAGTTGTATGCTAAGCTTAGCAAGTGTAGTTTCTTTCAGAGTGAGGTACACTACTTGGATCATGTTGTCTTCAAGGAGGGCATTGCATTAGATCCAGAGAAGATAAGGGCCATCATGGAGTGGGTAGCTCCTAAGAGTGTGGATTAGGTGAGATCTTTCATGGCTCTAATAGGCTATTGCAAGAGGTTCATCGAGAGCTTCTCACATATTTCTTATCATATCACATCATTTCAAAGGAAAGGTAAGAAGTTTGAATGGACAGAGGAGTTGGAGGCTACATTTGAGCAACTTAAGCAGTTGTTGACACATGCACCAGTGCTACATATTGCATATCCGGACAAAGAGTTTTTAGTATTCACAGATGCTTGTAAGAGAGGGCTTGGCGGAGTCCTTATGTGGGATGGGCAGGTGGTATGCTATGAGTCCCGAAAATTAAACGAGCATGAGCAGAACTACCTGACACATGATCTTGAGTTAGCAACGATCATACATGCATTGAAGATGTGGAGGCATTATCTTCCTGGCAGGAGGTTTGTACTTATGAGTGATTAAATTGGGTTGAGGTATTTGTTTGACTAGCCAAATCTGAATGTCGGGCAAGCTATATGGTTGGCCACGATAAGCGAGTTTGATTTTGAGATCAGGTACATAAAAGGTAAATAGAATACGGTGGAAGATGCTCTCAACAGATGGTTATATGTAAATCACTTGGAAGCTATGAGCTCTTATGGGACAAATCTATAGGATAGGATCTTGTAGGCAGGTTAGCAGGATGTGAATGTATAGAGAGGTTGTGCACAGGTTGCAGCAGGGTGTTGGTATAGGTATAGGTGATATTATAGGTACAGGTCTATGTACAAGTACATGTATTGGTACAAGTATAGCTGGCAGTACACTTATAGGCATGGGTACAAGTGCAGGTGGATAGGGTATGGATTATTGTCTTACAGAGGATGGATTGGTCAGGCTCCGAGACAGGAAATATGTACCAAATAACAGTGAGCTCAAGAAGGCAATCTTGAGGGAGTTTCATGCAAAACCTTATTTAGGTCACCCAAGTTATCAGAAGACACTGATAGCGATGAAGAGATTTTACTATTGGCCGAATTTGAAGAGGGTTGCAGTAGAGTTTGTGGCGAGGTGTTTAGACTATCAGCGAGTGAAAGCAGAATGTAAACATCCAGGTGTACTGCTACAATCAATCATGATTCCAGAGTGGAAATGGGAGGTTATTTCCATGGATTTCATTATAGGGTTGCCGAAGACAGTGAGACAACATTATTCCATCATGGTCATTATGGATAGGTTAACAAAGGTTGCACACTTCATTCCAGTGAAGTCTACATTCTCAACTAGTGATGTGGCATAGGTATTCATTAAAGGTGTGGTTAGACTGCATGGTGTTCGAAAGAATATTGTGTCAGATAGGGATATGAAGTTCACTTCCAAGTTCTAGAAGGATTTGTTTGCAAGTTTGGGCACAGAGTTGGCCTTCAGCAAAGCTTATCATCCATAGACAGATGGACAAACAAAGAGGGTCAACAGGATATTGGAGGACATGTTGAAGATGTATGTGATGCATCAATAGTAGAAGTGGGAAGAGTATCTCCCCTTGGTAGAGTTCACGTACAACAATGGTTATCAGGAGTCATTAAGGATGAGTCCTTTTGAGGCATTGTATGGGCAGAGTTGTAACACTCCTATCAGTTGGAGTGATCCAATTAGTAGGGAATTGATTGGACTAGATATGTTTGCAGACATGGAAAAGGAAATGCAGGCGATCAACAAGAATCTAATGGTAGCACAGGATAGGCAAAAGAGTTATGCAGATAGGAACATGTTGTTCAAGGATTTCCAGGTTGGGGAACATGTGCATGTGCGCATCAAACTGAAGAAGAGCTCCTTGCGGATTGGATCATGTGCCAAGCTAGCACCACGGTTTTGTGCACCCTTCAATATCATTGAGAGGATTGGACCAAAAGCCTATCAACTTACACTGCCTCCGACAATGAAATCCCATGATGTTTTCCATGTATCTTTGCTTAAGAAGTATGTTAAGGATGTTTATCATGTGATTGATTGGTTTGTATTGCAAGTGGAACCAGATGGAGAATTCCTATCGAAGCCTCATTGTATATTGCAGAAAAAGGTGCTCATGCTCTGAAACCAAACAATCGAGAAATTTAAAGTGCAATGGAAGCACTTTGGACCCGATGAAGCTATATGGGAGATGGCAGATTAGATGTGGACTATGTATCGTTCCTTATTTTCTGGTTGAGGCAAAGAAGCTTTGGTATGGTGTTTTGGTATATGTTTTGATATGGTGTATGGTATATGCTTTGATATGGTGCTTTGGTATATGATTTGATATGGTGTTTTGGTATATGTTTTGATATGATGTTCTGGTATATGTTTTTATACATGTTTCTAGTACACATTTTAGTGATATTACTATATGTACATATGTATATGGATGTAAATACTGCCATGAGCTATGTTATATAGCTACACTAAGCGGTATGGGTGTCATGTTATTATGATTATGTTGTCATGTTGCTATGTTATCATGTGGTTATGTTATCATGATGTTATGTGGGTTGGCACTCAACAGGATGAGCATTATAAATATCGTAATGAGCTATGTTACAAAGCTCTAGTATGTTGTATGTTGTCATGGTGTTTTGCTTTGAGTGGGTCTTTAATTGTAGATACTACATCGAGTTATGATATAAAGCTCCATGAGCAGTATGTCTTCTTTTAGCTGGTTGCTGAGGTATATGTTTGATTGAACACCAAGGAGGGTATCTCCCACGGCGGAAGGTTCTGTAATAGCCTTGGTAAAAATTCAATGTAATAAAAGTTAAAAATAATAACCACGGTCGATGGGACACTTATTCCAAGTTGAATGTGGGGAAGACATCCTGGGGGTGTTCATTTGGTTGTTTATGGATATGGAAATTGGAAAAGGCAATGGCTAAGGCTTTGGAAAGGAAAAATGATATTTTTGGACAATTATTTATGAAAATAATGGAAATTAGGAGAAAAAGGAGGTGAAAGGTCACAAGTTGCATGTGAGGAGGATATTGAAGGAAAACAATGGAAAATGGAGAAAATAGAGGCCTCACCCATAAAAATGCTTCTGAGGATCAATTGATAACCTTTTGCCAGTTTATCTTTGGAACTCTCTCATTATTCTCTCTCTGTCTCACTCTTGGACACTTAGAGTTTTCTTGGAGCACTTTGGCATTAGAGTAAGAAAATCAAAGAAGGAAAGAGGAAGCAAAGATCAAGCATGGAAAGGTAGGATCAAACAACTATAACAGACTTCATTGCAGGTATCAACTTGCATGTGTATTTTCCTTGCTAGATTTGGCATGCATGGGATTTCATGTGGTTCTTTTCTATTATGGCATGGGTTTTTCCATGTGTGACAATGTTCTTCAGCCTAGCCTTGACATTCCCTTATATCCTTAATGAGATGGGTTCTCATATTCGGTTAATGTGGGATGGCCAGATTGGATTTGAAGTTGAGTGGGGCGGATCTCTAAACTCACAAACACATGGCCTAGTGGTCCCTGAACCAAACTATGGTTCATGGTAAATCCACTAGCCTAGTAACCCCTGAACCAAACTGTGGGTTGCAATAAAGCCAAATTATGTGCCTCAGTGGGCCTAGGAATCCTTGTCGCTGAATGGCGGGATATATGGTAAAGCCAAGAGGTGGATTTCTCTCTGTTGGGCCTAGTAGCCCCAAGATGGGATGTACAGTAAAGCCTAGAGAGTATGTCTCGATGTAGGGCCTAGTGATCCCTGGATCGGACTATGGATTGCGGTAAATCCTTAGAGGCTGGGAGGCATGCAAATTCCTTATAGTGTAGGTGGAGAACTCTGGTGGCATCCATGATTGTTGATGTTTTTGGTGTGTTCTATGAGTCCCACATTCATGCTTGGAATATGGCATGGAGGTAATTGGCTGAAGAGAGACTTGGCTCAACCAATCTATAGTCGAGTGGAACGTTGTAGTGCTATCTTTGGTTGGTTTATTGCATTCATTAATGATAAATTCATTCCTTGATTTTCATGTGTAAATGTATTGATGTATATGTGGATTTTATGGCAGATGTCTCTATGATATTTTTGTTCCTATTATGTTGGTTATATGTATGTTTTATGACAGTGGCTCTGTATGGCTCTCAACATGTTTTTGCTTGTAAATGAATGGGTAATGTATCTATGGCCTAATAGATGATAATGCAGCAAATGGCATGAGGAAATAATGGTTCATAGTGATTCTCAGATAAGTTTGAGATACCTACACTTAATTTTGTTGTTTACACATGTAGGTTACATGTAGATGATATGTTTGACGAAATGTTTGTCATGGCTAGTAGGGGTCTCGTTAAGGTATTGTTCAAATTATTGCTTTGGCATCATTGTTTCCCTGTACTTTTACTGATTTTAAGCTATCACTCCATTATGGGCAATGACCTGGGCTCTGGGCCTCAAAAAGTGGCTTAAATCTCGGGGTCACTAGCATAGAACTAGTAATTTTAGTCTCTGGTCGCTGGTAGGGAAGCCTGTGAGAGCGAATTTGGGTTTTTGGATGCTCTCTTGCCCATAGCATGTGAGAAACTGAGGCCTAAGATGTCTAGAACATTAGTGGGACCCAGTGACAGGCTGTTTGGGAGGCTAACTTGTCTCCTAAGGATTCTGAAGCTAAGGTTGGATGACTGTGTGTGATGTTTCTGTTGACTTCACTTCCTTAAGGTCACATAGGAGGTCAAATCCAATCATATTAGTGTCTCGTCTCATGTTTACCTTGGTGGGTTAGTTACTTGGTAGATGTGGGGGGAGGGTGTTACACCCACTATGTTCTCTAATCATTGTCAGAAGAAGAGATGTTTTTTGGAGCCCTGGCACTAGACCCAGGAGGATCCATCAAGTCCCCTCCATCATATTCACATGTGATGTGGATTTCTATATGAGCCAGATGAGAGTAAATTCTATCTAAACAAAACCATTGGTTCCCTAGCATTCTCTTGACATCTTTCAGGGATGCAAAAATATTGTACTTCTCCACTTGTTTATCCCTCAGGACTAGAACTAGGAGGATCTTCATTTGCTAATTAAGAGACATAGAATTAAGGTATTGTTTATTCCTACCCCTGGTGTGACTAGGGTCAGGGACCTGAGTTGACATATCCTCCATGAGTTCTGAATATGAGAGGGATTGTCTTTCAAACCTACCTATGCCTCAAGCATAAGAATTTCTATATGTGTTTATAGTGGAACAACATTGAAAAAGGTGGCATCTAAATCATGGGAAAAAAATACGAGCACCATGTTGCCCTTGTTGGGCACGACCACCACCCCCTGCCTTCTCCTGCCCCTCTGTCTCAGTGACATGGTTGAATCAGGACCAAATTTCCAACAATTACGATGAGAGCCTCTACATGAAAAACAAAAGGATACCAAACTAGACCTAATACCAACATGGCAAGGAAACCAACAAGCTAAGTAATCATAGTAACTCCAAGTGCTTGAGCTCGACTCAACATACAGCCCAATAATTGAAATAGAAGGAGCAACTACCTCCTCCACCAACTTTTCCCCATTAACCATTGAACCCAAAAACGACAAAGCGGGGACTACATAAGATTTTAATTAAATTGTTTGAGTTAATTAAAATTTATATACAATTCTCGTGATTCTCAACATGGAATTTACGCATGAAAATTAAAAATAATATCAATAACAAATATATATTCCAGTATTGGCTATATATATATAAACATTTCTTCTCACACTGAGAGACACTTTTTACAACTTATGATGAGAGGTGTATTTATTTTACACTTATATAGAATTATATACAACATTCCAAAAAAAACAATGTAATATTTCAATATCAACTTTAAATAAAATACTCTCTCCACACATACATCTATAAAACTAGTGGCAAGTAAAACATTTATTATTGCATTTAGAGATATTTTTATAGCACATTATGAGGGAGGTGTAAGAAATGTGTAATTCCTTTAATGGTAAACATGGAGTTTCCAAGTGGCATTTAAAACACACACACACACACACACACATATATATGGTGATGATGATGAGTATTTGGTCTATTATACCTTAGGAAAGGTAAAAGAACATACTTTTGATGAATTAGAATTGTAGGAAGGTTGGTATTGTGATAAATGTTTAAAATTTATTTAATTTGGATGGGGATCCTTAATTGTAATCTTTACATTGGGATTGTCCAACGACCCCTTTCACTATGTAGCTCATGAGAGCTTGTTCCTTTTTGAAGTTTTTTTTTTTTAACTCTAGTCAAAATAAAAAGATAGTTTGAATATTTTAGGTTAGGGTTGATCATTTACCTATAGTATCTATATTTTCTTTTATCCTCTATTTTTTTTTTACTCAATACATATTCTTCTTAAACTTAGATGTAATAATATTTTTAATATTATAGTTGGTCATGATTTATGAACATGAAATAACATTTCTAAATGGTTGGCTATATATATATATATATATATATATATATATATATATATAATATATATATATATATATATATATATATATATATTATATATATATATATATATATAAACCTAATGGGTTAGCTTGAGTGGTTTAGTGTTGTGAATTACAAGTAGGAGGTCACAAGGCCATGTCTAAGGGCTCATTGCCTCAATGGATATTATTGGGTCTCACTTCATGTCCCCATTGGGTTAGGTTACTAAAATTGGAACCAACGATTTTACCATGGGTACCATCCTCAAAATGAGCGAAAGTGCCTCAAAGGTTTCCTTGGGATGTGTATTCCATTATTTTACTTATGGTTAGGTTAGCAAGTGCAAGGGGCATTTCATAAACCTAGAGGGATAGCCAATGTTGCATTTGGTTGGGGTCTTGCAACATTTTTTACAACGTATGATGAGAGATGTATCTTTCTTTTTATGCTCAACATAGAGTTAATACATGGCATTCCATAACAAAAATATATGTCAGTGTAGTATTTCAATATCAAGTTTAAAGCAAATATCTCCCTCCATAAACACACATATATACAAACTAAAAACATTTCTTATTGTGTGAGTTTCTTTTTACAACACATTATGAGAGAGGTGTAGGACATATATAATTTGTTTCATGCAAAACATGAATTTGGCAATGTGGCACTTAAAAAATATTTTAATGTAAGTCAAATATAAAATACTTCAATGTCCACATCCACGGGATCTTGGATAGATGTTGATCGGGTGCTTTGTTGAGGCATTCCTTGATGTGAAGTCAATGGTTCAAGTCTCCACCCCGATGAGGGTGATACACTGGACATGATGAAATGTAGTCCTTCCAAGCTTACAAAAAAATATATTTCAATGGCCAAAAGTAAACATTTTTACATCACACACACACATAAAGAAAATTATTCATTATAACGAATATATACATTATTTCCATTAATAGGTGTTTGTGTTTTATGGCCTTTGAGTCCTTTCTCAAGTCATTACCATATTTTTTCATCTACATCATCATGCCTTTTAAGATGTTTATTTTGACAAAATTGGGGAGAAAATTATACCACATACATACAAAATGTTCAAATCAAAAAGAGGCTAAGGAAAGAATTTATAAATTTAACTCCATTCCATTAATTTCCTCTCCATCAATGAGTTCATAGATGACATTATATATATATATATATATAGAGAGAGAGAGAGAGAGAGAGATATGTATATATGTATATGTATATGTATATGTATGTATGTATGTATGTATTACACCTTTAAAAATGAAAAATAACATACTTTTGATGATATGGAATGTTATGGAAGGTTTGTATTCTGATATATGTTTTAAAATTGTAATTTAATTTAGGTATATGTAGGGTACTTTAAAAGAAAGTCTATACACAATATTTATCTTGAATTGTAATATTTACATTTAATACATGATGTTTTCAATTTTTCTAATGCTCACTTTCACTGTGTATGATCTAGGTGGATATTGGTGGCCACCCGCCAATTCCACTTGGACCCCCACCATTGTTTCTTTCAGTTTTTCAGTTTCCTTAATTGTAGCAGAGTTTACTATTTTTAGCAATTTTTCGGGTCCTCATCTTCCGAAGCTGTTTTGAGGCCCTAAACAACGTTTTTTTGGGAATCTACTGCCAATGACTGTTTATCTAAAATTGTCTTATTTGTCATAGTCCTCAGAGAGATCTTTCCAACAAGTTATCATGCACGTCAAACGGAGATAATATGACCAAGTTGCGACCCTGGGATGTTGGCTATCCAACTCACCCCAACGGGGCCCATAAACTCTTGGTGTTACATCTCCTCAGGTTAGGGTTTTGGTTGTTTAGGGTTTTCTCTTATTGGTCAATAATAAAAAGGCCCTTGAGCCTCATTGTAACATAGTTCAGAGGCATGTAGCTGCCACATCTCTTCTCAGAGATAAGCTACCATCGCCCTAACTAGTTTATTTCGATTTCTATTTGTAAGCATATTTCAGTATTTTACAGTAATGAAATGAAGTATTATTTATGTTGCATCTTTATATGTATAGTTAAATCTGTAATTTGTTGCATTCCTGTTTAATCTGGATCAGTGGTATCAGAGCAGTCTGTTGTTTCTTTGTCTTTCTTTGCATGTCCCCAACGAGGTTGGGATATAAGGAGTTAGGGTTTGAAATAGTCGAACTTTTGCAAGACTAGCCTCACAAATCTCGACGACCTCCCATGGAGGATGAAAAGAAAGATGAGGGGGCAGGAGATCCTATAAAAATATTTCTCGAAGAAGCCCTCGATTGACAAAGAAACGTGATGATGGACAACTTTGCTGAGATCCTTCAGCGACTACCCAGGGGCGACACGTCTACTTCCAGTAGCTACTCTGGAAGTGCCACACCCTTTAAGGTACAAGTTAAATTTGAAATTCCCATATTTGAGGGTCACATAAATGCAGATGCCGTAGATAAATGGTTAAATCTGCTAGAAGGGTATTTTTCTGTTCATGATTTTTCTGGCGGGGAAAATATTACTTTCGCTCTTCTCAAAGTCTCCCCCCACGTCAAGGACTGGTGCGAAACCTACTGCAAGCAGAAGGATGAAAGTACAGCCTCATTGTTTTTAGCCGCACTCACTTGGAATTCATTCTGGGTTGTCATCAAGGAGCAGTACTACCCTGTTAGAAGCTATGAGGATCAATACATAAAGTGGACCGCGCTACGACAGTGAAGGGACCAAGACATGCCAAAGTTCACCAATATTTTCCATACCCTTCGCACAAAGTTGGGTATCAAGGATTTGAAGCAACGTTTGGTACTCAAATACCATGGCTGCCTGCCCAGGTACATCTAGGATGAAATAGAATTCCTGAACATCTCCTCGCTCAGTACGACATACAGATATGCTGTCAAGATCGAGCAAAAGTTTAAACAAAAGAAGCGAGACTTTGGATCTGTGAATCTGAAGCAAGGGAAAGGTGCCCCTAAACCGCAGAACAAAGGACAAAGCCAAGGTGGGGCAACCCAAGACAACCCACCAAAGTCGCAAGCAAGGAATAGCGTCGTGAAGCCAAAAAAGGACACAGGAAAGTGGTGTCAGTTCCATAAGAGCTCCACTCACAATACAAGTGAGTGTCAGGCCAAGCAGTCACCGGTGGCCGAGGTAAAGGTTTCAGAATCAGATGCATGTTCTGACTCTGAGTCAGAACCCGACAAGGGGAATGAGAAACGGAAGTAGATTATTGATGCAGAGCCCAACGCCACCGTTGCCACCACGAAGATCCTGAAGGAGGAACCTGACGATCCAAAGGAGGAGTGCCTCTTCCACTCCCAGATGTGGATAAAGGGCTCCCACTATAGTTTATTGTTGACAGCAGGAGCCAAAAGAACCTCTATAGGAGGTTTTGAAGCGGTTGTGCTTACCGACCACAGCACATCCACAACCATACACCATTAGGTGGCTTCACCAAGTACGGGATCTTCGCGTGAGCCAGCAGTGTCTCCTTCCATACAACATCAAGCCCTTCACAGATGAGGTATTATGTGACGTTGCTCCCCTTGACGTTTGTGATGTATTGTTAAGCCAACCATACTTGTGGAAGCGACATGTTGTGTATGAATCAAGGCCTCGTGCTATTATTGTTACTTTGGGAAATAAGTTGTACATGATACCGAAGGTAGCACCGCCTACCACCATCTCTTTGGTTACTGCAAAACAATGCAGTAAGCTCATTTCCAAAACTGGGAAATTTGTTTCCCTTATGATACACCCGCAAGGAAAGAAGAAGACGGTGGCCACGACCTCCAAGCAGGGCCCCTCCGCACGACAACTACAAATGGACAAGGTTGTGGAGGAGTATGAGGACATCTTCACCTCCCCCGTAGGGGTTCCTCTACACTGTCAGGTCAAGCACTCCATCGATCTGACCCCAGGTGCGTCGCTGCCCAATGGACCAATCTATCTACACTCCATTCTAGAGAACGATGAAATCAAGAGGCAGATTCAAGAGCTACTGCAGAAAGGTCACATCCATCCGAGTTCATTGTTGTGTGGGAGCCCGATCGTGTTGGTACAAAAAAAGGATGGGACTTGGAGACTCTGTATTTACTATCGGGCGATAAATAAGATCATTGTCCGGAATAGGTTCCCAATCCGATGGATTGATGACATCCTGGACCAATTGAAGGGGGCAAAATATTTCGGCAAGATCGATTTGAAGTCAGGATATCACCAGGTACCAATCAAACCCTCTGATGTGTCGAAGCATACCTTCAAAGCCAAGGAGGGCCTTTTCGAATGGTTGGTTATGCCTTTTGGGTTGACGAATGCTCCTAAAACCTTCATGACGCTAATGGATGACATGTTGCAGCCATTCACCAACTCATTTGTAGTGGTATACTTGGATGACATCCTGATCTTCAGCCAGAGTTGGGAAGAGCACCTCCACCACATCCGACAGGTTCTCCAAACACTATGGCAACACAAGTTATGTGCCAATTTGGAGAAATGCACTTCTGGAATGAGCGAGGTACAGTATCTGGGATACATTATTGATGAACGGGGGGTACATGTGGATTTAGACAAGATCCAAGTCATTCGGGATTGGCCATCTCCAACCACTTTGACAAAGTTCTGCAGCTTTCTGGGTCTTGCCAACTTCTACCGCAGGTTCGTGTTGGGATTTTCTCATATCACATGGCCCTTGAGTCAAGTAACAAAGGGAGGAGCTAAAGCAAAATTCTTTTGGTCTGAATCTCAATAGAAGGCATTCACCTATTTGAAACATTGCCTCTGCTCAACACCTGTGCTCGCATTACCATACTTGCAACAACCATTTGAGATCGAGACAAATGCCTTTGACTATGCTATTGAGGAAGTCCTTACTCAACATGGGAATCCAATGGCTTATCACAGTGAGACACTTTCAGACGCAGTACGAAAGCATCCCACTTATGACAAAGAGATGTATTCCATTGTGCAGGCCTACCAACAATGGAAGCATTACATTTTGGGGAAGGAAACCGTCATCCACATAGACCACCAGCCCCTGCAATTCATACAAACCCAAGGGAAATTGCAAAATGATTTCCATCAGAACTGGTCCACATACCTGCAACAGTTCCATTTGAATATCAAGTATAAGAAGGGCAACACCAATAATGTTGCCTCAGTCGACCATCGATCAAAGCATTAACCACCATGCTCAACTCTTGTGGGCACGAAACTTTAGATAGGCCACTTCTCTACAAAAGTGACCCAGAATTCGTCCATACATACCAGACACTCTTGGAGGGTTAGCATGTTCCATGTTTTCACCTCTAAGATGCCCTATTATGCCACTTAGGTCACCTTTGTGTTCCTTCAAGCAAGCGTGCCAAGATGATTTGGGAAGCACACTACAGTCGAGTTGTTGGGCATCTCGGAGTTGAGAAAATGGTGGCAGTACTGCATAAGTATTACTATTGGCCAAATATTCGACAAGATGTCAGGAAGTACATCAGATCCTGCACTGCCTGCGCCATTGCCAAACCAACCATCAAGAAGCAAGGCCTCTATACCCTGTTGTCAAACCCTAGTTGGCCTTGGGAATCCATCTGCATGGATTACATGTCGGGCCTTCCTTCTACTAAGCATGCAAATGATTGTGTTTTTGTGGTCGTCGACAGGTTCTCGAAGATGACCATTATGGCAGCCTACAAGAAGAATACCATAATAGAAGCCACTGCTAAAATCTTCTTTGAACGAGTGTGGGTACACTTTGGGATCCCATAGTCTATCATCTCAGATCGAGACAACAGGTTCCTCAGTACATTTTGGTCTAGTCTCTGGTCAATGTTGGACACCAAACTCACTAAGTCCACAGCCTTCCATCCCCAAATTGATGGTCAGACGGAGGCTGTCAACAGGATGATCGTACACATTATGCGCATGTACAACTTAAAGCATCCACGCACATGGGATGAGAGCCTCCCTTTTGTTCAGCATAGCTATAACCGAGCTCTCCACAGCTCGACTGGCCACAACCCTTTTCAAGTGGGCTTGGTATTTCAGTCATTATGTCCCATTGATGTGGCCATGCCATTTGCAACTACTCAGGCAGATTCGGCTCATGTCCAGTCCAAAACAGATAAGGCAAACAGCTTCATTGAGCACATCCAACATATCCGCCAGCAGGTCCACAACATTCTGGAGAAATCAAATGCCAAGTACAAGCAATGACATGATCAACATTGGGTGCCACACAAGTTTCAGGTAGGTGACAAAATCTAGTTGCATTTGCAAAAGGAACGCCTTACCGGAGCCTATCAGAAACTCATACCACTCTGATATGGTCCTTATACCATTACCAAGGTTTTGGGTGCTATTTCATTTTAGCTCAGCATTTCCCCATTCCTTGGCCTGCACCGAGTGTTCAATGTGGACCGCCTTCGACCATACTTTCCACCATTTCTAGACACATCTAACATTGCAGAACAGCTCACACCAACAAAGTTAAATCCAGATTGTATGGAACAAATTGCAACTGACTGGATCATGGACACACAGATCAAGCACACTCACCAGTAGTAGATCCAAATGTATTGAGTTTTCAAAGTAGGCCAACTCCTACACCAGGGCAAGTGGCTCGCCATGGACCAAGTTCAGTAGAAGTTTCCTCATCTCATGGAGGAACTCAACGCAATGGGGACCATTGCTTCCTAAGGGGGGAGGAATGATCCAGGTGGATATTGGCGACCACCCACCAATTCCACTTGGACCCCTGCCATTGTTTCTTTCAGTTTGTCAATTTCCTTAATTTTAGCACAGTTTACTATTTTTAGCAATTTTTCGGACCCTCATCTTCCAAAGTTGTTTAGAGGCCCTAAACGACGTTTTTTTTGGAATCTACTGCCATTTATTTATTAACTAAAATCATCTTTGTTGTCGTAGTCCTCTGAGAGATCTTTCCAGCAGGTTATCATGCATGTCAAATGGAGATAATATGACCAAGTCGCGACCCCGAGAAGTTGGTTGTCCAACTCACCCCATCGGGGCCCATAAACTCTTGGTGTTACATCTCCTCGGGTTAGGGTTTTGGTTGTTTAGGGTTTTCTCTTATTGTTCAATAATAAAAAGGCCCTTGAGCTTCATTATAACGCAGTTCAGAGGCATGTAGTAGCCACATCTCTTCTCAAAGATAAGCTACCATCACCATAGCTAGTTTATTTCCATTTCTGTTTGTAAGCATATTTCAGTGTTTTACAGTAATGGAATGAAGTATTATTTCTGTTGCATCTCTATATGTATGGTTATATCTGTAATTTGTTGCGTTCTTGTTTAAATCCGGATCAGTGTAACTCATGAACGTTTCTTCTTATTCTAGTAATACTATTTTTTTGTTCTACTCAAAATAAGAAGATTGTTTTGATCTTCTTGGTTAGAGTTAATGACTTATAGTTTCTTTTTATTTTTTTACCTTTTAATTTGTTGTCCCATGACATATTATTCTTAAAATTAGATGTAATAATATTTTTAATATGATGAGTGTTCATGGTGTTACGAGAATTTATTTCGTCTTCCTAAACTTCAAAAGCTCACAATTGTTTGTTGCAAGAAATTGGAGTTTCCATGTATGGAATCATTGTTATCTTTCGGGTATTTGACCAAAAGTGGGTGTATGAGGTTGAAGAGAATATGGAAATTGGGCAGGTGTCACAACTTCAAAAACTACCAGTTAGTGGGTGTTCAAAGTTAGAGGAAGTGGAAGGCATCAACATTGTATCTCATTGTAGAATTTTTATATTGGAGATTATCCCAAATTGCAACAAGAAGTTTTACTTGTCAGGTGTTAGATGATGTTTAATTACACCAAAGCCATTTTTTAATGGACTAGTTCTATTCGGGCCTTCGTTGTCTGTCCATATATCCACTTGGAGTTTGTCACGTGTCCCACTAATATTTCAAACACATGCACTTGTATCCTTACAATTCGCAAGATATATACTATGTTTTGTCATGATAATAAATGGATATCAAGTTGAACTATATGGAAATGATTTCAACTTTGAAAAAAATTTCGAATGGAGAAATCCTTATTTCACCCACTAATCATTGTATAAATTAGATTTTAGCTTTATTCATCGTATGTATGCATTTGAACTGAATCAAGTCAATCTACCTTTCCCATTTAATATCACCAACATTTCTTTAACTAAGAAAACAAAGTAAAGAAAATACTTCTTGGGATGTCATGATTAAACATTTCATCCATCATTAAATGTAGAAATTACATTTTAAGTCAAAGAATTGTATATATGCATTTTTATATGTAGTTGAAATGATTCCTCTAATTATACCTTTTTCATTTGATACAATAGCATTTTTTAATTAAATAAAGAAAATATTTCAAAGACATTTCATGATTAATATATTTAAAATGGTGAGTTATGTTTATGTCTCTAGTGGGAGTTGGGAGTTGGTCAACCACTTCCCATTTCAATTTTGGAAAAGAAAATGTAAGTAATGTTACATAGGATTTATATGAATAGTTTTGTTATAAATAAAATATACAAAGGTACTTTGGATGTTGGAAATGTTATTTTACTTTTTAAAAACATCCACAAAATTAAATGAGCAAAATTAATTATGCTAAATGCATTTTATAAGGGGGCGGTTTTATTTAGAGATTCATCAAATATTCATAACAACTTGGAATCCACTTTGTTTCCAACTTCCATGTATCAAACTATCCACCTATTTTCTTACCATTCATGGGCCAAACAAATTCACACTTTGATTATGTACCCATCCAATCCACACCTTTGCAAATTAATTTTCTTTGGAGACAGCTACAATTTATTGGGACTTTTCCTATACATTGATGTGTTGAGAAATCAATGCCATTAGAATTAGGTTTAGGTTTCTCTTTCTTGGTAATTACTTGTGAATTATATTGGCTTCTTTCATATTGTTGAAGACCAAAATTATTTCTTTTTAATAGCTTCCCTAAACTCCATAGACTCCATTTTCTTCCTTTTTTTATCATAATAACCCCCAATAAGGTGTCAACTTGCAAGGTTATTGGCAAATGTAGGTACCTAAACATATTTTACACATGATTTCATTGTTTCCTTATTAGTTGACTTAATATTTACATGAGCTACCAGATTGCACCAATTCTACAACTAATGATCGATTTTGCAGCTTACTTGAAGAATATATAGGTTTTGAGATACTAGTTAAGGATCGAAATATATGGACAAGTAGCTGACAACCGACATAACAATACCCACCTATCTTCATGGTCCAAGCAGTATGATAAGGGTATTGTATGAGCGGGTGAACATGGAATTCATCCATGATTGAGGTTATGTGTATTTAATCCATGATTGATTGCTACTTACCTTCAACTCACAGGAGGGCCCCCTGAGAGCTGTAAGGTCTTATTTTGTTTTTAGTTAGCATTTTAGTGTTACATTTTAGTTTATGTAGCATTAGTTTATTGCTGCTAATCTTTCGATTTTGACTTTTAGAGAATGCCTATGACAGTAAGAAAAGAGTTTTGTGACAAAAAAAATTTGAAGATTTATTTTCTAGAATTAATCATTACGTAGGAAATAAATCGGATCTATTGTGCACATGAAGAGTAGAATCATTTGATTGCAATTAGAGTTATAATCATTTCAAAGCTTTATGAGTATGATTCAGATTTGATAGTGTGATATTTTATTTTTGTACCTAGGATTAGTTTTATTTTTGTCACTGTGAAGTAGATTTAAAATTGTTAGTGTGATATTTTATTTATGCAATTTAGATTAGTTTTCTTTTCTGCAAATGTAAAAAGAATTTGGATTTGGTTTTGCTATTTATTTATGCACTTCAATTTAGTTTTTATTTTGTCAGTGTGATATATTCCTTTCTCTCAAGAGTGATAATTTCTTAGATGAATCATGTGCATTAAATCCTAATTTAATTTGAAAAAATACTCACACAATAAATAATCCTAGCACAATTGGTGCACATACACTTTGTTGACACCTAATCATAGGGATTGGGTGAACAATTGTAAATAGTGTAAATAAATAATAGAGAAAATGGAGATTCATCGCGAGATGAAACTCAACAGTCACTTCCTCTTGTATATAATAAAGAAGAGCCTAAATGTACAATATCATTTATGAGGAGTTACATCCTGGCCTGACATGGTATCAGAGCCAACCCCATTTTTGGCTTCCTTTCTACTCTTATAACTCCCTCTTTGTTATGCATCTTTTTCATACTAACATCTCTATCAAATCCCTACAAAATCCCAAGCATTGTTGAATGCATTGGTTGAAATCTCTCTCTCTATGCCTTTGAGTGCGTTAAACACTACATGTTGTGTTCTATTCTATCGCACTGCTGAAGGGGTCGTATTGTTGCATTGAGGCATTGCTATGCAACCTGGTGCGTTGAAAAGTTTGAAACGGGTGAAGAATCAGTGTGGAGACAAGTCCGTTAACTCTTGATATGCATTGGAGATCGGTTTGAGGTATGCCAGTCTATTCGATGTCTCTGTGTCAATGATTGTTTTACATGATTGATGTTAGACAGCAATGGAAGGTCGTGGCTTATTTATTGAATGGTGAGTATGTGGTGCATTGAACCGTCGTTCACATGATGCGTTGAATCGATATGTTGTAATTATCTCTGCACATTGTGGTGTGTTGGTCTCTATCATACACTTTTTTTGTGCTGAATAATTTATAGGCAGCAAACATGAGTTTGGTATGCAAAAAAAAAAAGGCTCTATCCCTCTGCATCGATTCCTGAAGCGTTGAATCTCTGCCTACAAACTATTTTGTTGTTGCATTGAAAGGGCCATGACTATTACTTTCAGTGGTGTGTACCTCTATGAAATTTGAACAATTAAATGGGTCAATTCAGCTATTGAAGTCATTGTTGCATTTAATGGTACATTAAACTCTGGTTCCGGCGCCGGGACACCATGAAATTTTTTACTGGTATATGTTGGAGAGTGTATTAGACTCTAATTTCGTTTTCGTTGAATGATATATGAGGCGAGAGTATCTTGTGCATTGAAATTTTTATTGAAGGTCGATAATTACATTTTGTTCGTGCAACAGTGTTGGGTATGTAGCTTCCCTTGCATTGCTGACTTTCTGCCTGAAAATATCTCCTAGTGTGGTCATTTATATATGGTACATACGGTTTATTAAGAAGTGCATTGAGTTCATGGTATATAATGTGTGATGGGCACATATATATGGAGATTTTTTAAAGTAATGGCACATTAATATATTAAAAGGTGATATGATATGGTATAAAGGTGAAGTTAGTGGCATATAAAAGCATATGAAGTGTTATGTTATGGCATATGATGTTATAAAGTGACATTATAAGTTTTTTAAAGTTTGGTGCTTTAATGAAGACTATGGTATATATGTGCTCTTCTACTTTATAAAGACCCTAAGTGGTATATAGTATGGTATGTGAGCATTAGACGTATATTTGAGAGTCTACATGTTTAATTGATGTTTTTTTTTAAGACATAGTCAGTCAACTTTACAAATACATCATTTTGTTGCAACCATTGTAATTATTTTGGGCCAAATTAGTTTTATGATGCATTCACCCGAATCCGCTCACTATGTTGTGGCACATTGAAACATTGGAGTAGTTGAAGACCTATTCAATGCTTCATTTGCTTCATGGAAGGATGATTGGTTGCTTCATTCAAGAGCAACTTGCCACATGACTTTCAAGAGAGATTTATTTGAAGAATTCACTGACAATGTTGATGGAGTAGTATACTTTGCAGACAAATCAGAACTCAAGCCATCAAGGCTTGGCACAATCAAGCTTAAATTGCCTGGTCTTCCAGACTTTCTTCTGCATCATGTTTTATATCTCCCATAGTTGAGGAGAAACTTGTTGTCCTTGGCCCACATCTGCCAACAAGGACACTCCATTCACATGTTTGATAGCAAGGTTGAGGTGAGAAAAGCATCAAACCACTCACTTGTCATGACGGGGATAGAAGAAGAAAGGCTTCTCAAGTTGCAGGGTACCTCTGCTCGTGCACAAAATTTCTCATACAATCTCATTTTGAGGAGTTACCTCCTGACCTGACATGGTATCATTATGATGAAAGTACATTTCCATCAAGTTTATTATGGCATGCTAGATCTGGGCACTTGAATTATGACAACCTCTACTTGTTGAAAAAAAATGGTGTTACTGGTTTGCCTACAATTCCTAGGAAACTTAAGCAATGTGATGCTTGCATTCTAGGAAAGCGTAGCAAATAGACTTTTCATGATTCACATTCTAGAGCACATAGAAAACTTGAACTCATTCATTCAGAGTTATGTGGTCCAATGCCTATTCCTTCTGCAAATGGAAATAAAATATATATGACATTTATTGATTACTACACAGAATGTTGGGTTTATTTATTTAAACAAAACTGAGCTTTTAAAACATTCAAGAACTTTCATACATGGATTGAAAAATGAATGCACAATCTCATATTGGCTCTATTCGCACTAATAATGGAAAAGAATACACTTCAAATGAATGAAAACTATCTTCGCCAACATGGGATCAAACAAATGTGCCTTATAATCCCCAATAAAACGGAGTAGCTGAAAGAATGAATAGGACAATCTTAAATATGGTGCACTCCATGTTGTTTTTCAAGAATGTAAAATTAATTTTTTGGGCTGATGCAGTTCTAAGTGTTGTATATGTAAAGAATAGATGTCCATCTAATGTTATTAGAAACAAGACTCCTTATGAAATGTGGTATGGGCACGTTCCTTCGGTAAAGCATCTCACGGTCTTTGGTTCCACATGTTATGCCTTGATACCAAAGGTACATAGAAACAAACTTGGTGCAAGGAGTCGTAAGTGTATCTTCCTAGGGTATTCAAACACCTCCAAAGCATACCGTCT
The DNA here is from genome assembly GCA_000404065.3 of Pinus taeda. Classification (NCBI taxonomy): domain Eukaryota; kingdom Viridiplantae; phylum Streptophyta; class Pinopsida; order Pinales; family Pinaceae; genus Pinus; species Pinus taeda. The sequence goes on along the minus strand of APFE030556903.1, from coordinate 60,995 downwards.
CTATGATGAAGTCAATAAAAAGTTTGGTGTATCTAGAGATGTAATCTTTTTTGAATCATCCAAAACTAACAATGTCGTTGAGCGCCGACTTGATTGCTTTGATAGATTTGCAAATGCAAAATCATTTCAAGAATTTGATAATCAAATTCCACATATTGAAGGGGGGATTCCTGTACTAGATCAACCTGTGGAATCTTCTTCTGAAGCACTCTCTCCCCCGCATGAAACTCCAACAGCAGATGATACTTTGAGTGATGTGATTGACAGAATTTGGAGACTCAATCTTGATTCAGTCCCAACTCAATCAATGGAGCAGCCTGGACCATCTCAGAAAGGTCCCCCAAAGTGGCTAACAAATACACTTGAAAATGTTCATCCTGATGAGGTTGGAAAGACAGGAACTAGAAATTCAACCTGACAAAATGGAGGTGATGTAGATGAATATGATTCACCTGTTGATATGGATGTTTCTTATGATTGTGAATTGAACTTATCTACATATTTTGAACCAACTTCCTTCAAAGAATATGCTTCTCATGATGAATGGAAAGAAGCGATGCAAAAGGAGTATGATGCCTTGATAAAGAATGGCACTTGGAAGCTGGTTAATCCTCCATTAGGAACCAACCAATTGGCTGCAAGTGGGCCTACAAGAATAAGTATAAAGTTGATGGCTCACTTGACAAGAACAAAGCCAAGCTTGTGGCAAAATGTTTTGCATAGAAGGAAGGGGTTGATTATGAGGAGACCTTTGCCCCCACAGCAAAATGGGCTACCATCCAAACACTCTTTACTCTAACAGCTCAGAACGGTTGGAAAGTCCATCAAATGGATGTAAAAAATGCTTTCTTGAATGGAGATCTAAAAGAGAATGTGTTTATGTCCCAGCCTGAAGGATTTGCTATGAAAGGACATGAACATAAAGTATGCAAACTTGTGAAATCCTTGTATGGCCTCAAACAAGCACCACGAGCTTGGTATGAAAAACTAACTGAGCATCTTTTGAAACTCAATTTCAAACATTACGATCTTGATGATGCAACTTGGTTTGTCAAGAAAGTTGGAAAAACAGTTGTATATCTTGTGGTATATGTAGATGATCTTTTGATGACAGGGAATAATGAGAGCTACATTGCATCCATAAAGAAGGAATTGAGGAAATGTTTTGAATTGAATGATTTGGCTATGTTCATTACTATATTGGTATTGAAGTAACTCAACATCTGAAGTCCAAATTCCTTTCTCAAAAGAAGTACATTGGAGATCTGTTGAACAGGTTTTGCATGGCTGAATGCAATCCTCTAACTACTCTAATGGAAAAAATCTTAAATCTCACATCCATTGAATGAAAAGAATTTGAGGATGCGACAAAGTATAGACAACTTATAGGAAGTCTCAACTACCTGACTACTACCAGACCAGACATTTTGTTTGTTGTTGGAATCCTATCCAGGTTTATGCAAAAGCCTTGTGACGGACATTGGTCTGCTGCAAAAAGAGTTCTAAAGTACTTGAAGGGAACTCAAGACTTTGGACTAAAGTATATACAAGTGGGCGACTTAACCTCAATTGGATACTCTGATTCAGACTTCGATGGAGACAAAGGAACTAGGGTATCTACTTCGAGTTATGCTATGAGTCTTGGATCAGGAGTTGTCTCTTGGAGATCATGCAAACAATCAGTTCCAGCAGATTCCACAATAGAGGCAGAATATGTGGCAGCAGATGAGGCAACAAAAGAAATTGTGTGGCTCAGGAAAATTCTGGAAGATTTGCAAGTAAAACAAGTACATTCGACTCCACTCATGATTGAAAATACCTCGGATATAAAGTTGGCCAGGAACCCAAAGTTCCATGTAAGACCAAAGCACATCAATACAAAATACCATCTGATTCAACATCATGTTGAGGCCAAAACAATCCATCTTTACCATTGTTCCACTAATGAGAAGATTGCAGACATCTTCAACAAAGTGCTTGGAAGAGAAAAGCTTGAAAGATTATGAACGATGCTTGGACTCACCAACATCCCTTCAGATTAAGGGGGTGAATGTTGACACCTAATCATAGGGATTGAGTGAACAACTGTAAGTAGTGTAAATAAATAATAGATAAAATGGAGAGTCATTGTGAGATGAAACTCAACAGTCACTCCCTCTTTTATATAGTAATGAATAGCCTACATGAATAATACAATCTCATTTTTGAGGAGTTACCTCCTGGCCTGACACACTTCATCAATTTACAAGCCCTGGTCAATAATTTATGCAGTAATTTAAACTCAATTAAATGACCAAACATTTGGGCGATGTTGTCGAGAACATGTATATAGGATTTATTTTAAGTAATCTTTTCATTAAGAAAAATGATAAAAACATATTTATGCATAGAGAAAGATATTCTAGGGGTAGGTTTATAAGTAGAGGTAGAATTTCCATTCCAACATCACCATTCATCCCACCATGACCTCGTAGTACCACACCATCCACCAAAACTCATATTCCATCATCGGCAGGTAGACTTAGGCTTCTTGGGGTACAAATATCTGAAATCCAACCAAAATATTTACCAACCTCTTCTGCTAAAGTTGTAGTAGACGAACCTACATCCCCAACAGAAGGAGAAATCTTTTTATATTCAACTGGAGAACCAATTCTAGGACAAGAATTGGAAGTCCCTAGTGAAGAAGAATAAGAAGAAACTTATTTTATTCCATTGATAGAAGCACCGAAAGGGAAGCTAGAAAATCCAATTGAAGAACCCTACATTAGCTCTGAAGAATCTACAATGGTAGGGGAAGGAGAAGGAGAAGTACATAATGTGAATGATGAATTTAGGATTGGAGGTGGAAGAGGCAACATAGGAAGAGGTAGAGAGGGAGGTAGAGGAGGAGATGGAGGAATAGGTGGTAGAGGAGAGCCATAACCTTTTGGAATTCCCATCTTAGATGAAGATACCATAGTTACAATGAAGAATATCTCACCATACATCCTCCATAATTTCCATGGAGTAAGACATGAGGATCCTAAAACATTTCTTTTTGAGTTTGAAGTCTTATGTAGGTCTTATGACTACTTGCTTGATTCTCAAAAATTGAAATTGTTTTCAACCACTCTTAAAGACTGAGCACTTAAATGGTTTATGGGATTAGGAACACATACCATAAGAACATGGGAAGAAATGAAAAATGTGCTCTTATAGAAATACAAAGACTATTGTATGCCTCATAACCTTAAAGATGAATTCTTTAAAATGATGCAAAAAGAAGATGAAAATCTTGAGGATTTTGTTGAAAGATTTACTTATAATGTTAAAAGGGCTAAAATGCATAATCTAAATGAAGAAACTTTGAAAGCTCTTTTGCTAAAATCCATTAGATATGAGTGGGTAGATATTCTCAATTTAATGGGAAAATGAGTTGTCATTTAGAGAAATTTGTGAATTGTGTGTACACATTTCAAGAGGAGAGGCTAGAACAGGGAAAAATCCAAGAGACCCTGTTATGTCTAGGATTAATAATTCTGTAGCTGGGACAATAAGTAGAGCAGAAATAGGAAATTTTCTTGATAATTTCAAAACATATATCTTAGGGAGTGTTAGATACTCTTAAGGTTCAAAACAATCAAAAAACTAAAAATGTTGCATTATCAATATTTTGTCCTAAATGCAAGAAGAAGCATGCTCTAAGAGAATGTCCTCTTGATAGTGTAGAAATATGTTCTATTTGTGAAGAAAATCATATCACAAAGGAATGCTCTTCAATTCTTGGACTTAAATCAGTCTTGCAAAATGAAGTTGAAGTAAGCCAAGCTCAGTCACTATGTTTTATTGGTAAAAGACCATGGCCACCACAATAGCCAAATATGGTACAAGGTCTTAATCCTCAATCCCAATCATTTGTACAACCTCAGAAATATTGGAATACACCAATTCCTTAGAAAAAGTGGTCACCTCAAAATCCATTATGGACACAAGGTTTGAAATATCCTCCTAGGAATCCTCAATATAATCAATTTCAACAACCATTTATTCCATATCAACCTCCATATTATCCTCCTCAGTCAAACATTTATCCACAATTTCAAAATCAAACTCAGCCTTCTAATCAACCAATTCAAAACCATCCACATCGTATCCCCAAAAAACTGATCAACTACCAACTCAGCCACTTCCAAATCCAAATATTAAAAATTCACAACATGTTTACAATATAGAAGGTCAGAATTTCTAATCTGGCATGATAGCTCCATTAGATCTAAACATTGTCTAACTTAGATCTGCTATAGTTTTGGAAAACAAGTCACCATCTGTTGTTATTCATGAATCTGGAGAAGATGAACCATTTGAAAAAGAAACAACTTTTAATCAAGAATAATTTCCTCCGAAAGAGAGCACCCCTCTACATGATACCTCAATAAACTCAACTCCCATTGCAGAACAACCTTTTGTTTCTGTTCAAAATCCACCCTTTCTTGAAAAGATAAAAATTGACAAAGGGATAGAAAAACAAATTGTGTTGCCTGAATATAATATGCTAGATGAATTAAAGAATTTTTGCATAAAAATTCCTTTGTTACAAGTTATAAGGGAAATACTAATATTTGCAAAAACAATCAGGGAGTTAAGCATTAAAAAATCAGGAAGAAAAAGAAAGGAAGTTAAAAAAATTCAGTTAGTTGGGAAAATTGCAGATATTATGATGGGAAAACCAATAATCCAAAAATATCTAGATCCAGGAATTCCCATTGTAAAAACACATATTAATGGTGTCGATATTCCAAACACATTAATTGATTTAGGAGCAGATATCAACATCATGAGTAAAAAAACTATGGATCAAGTAAAACTTTCTAATCTTCAATACAAACCAACATTATTATAGTTGGTAGATAGATCTGTTATCAAACCAGATGGTGTATTAGAAGATGTATCTACCTCTTTAGACTCTTGGGAATATCCTATTGATTTTATGATTTTAACTCTCAAGAATAATTTAGGAGGACGTCCATTGATTCTAGGAAGGCCATGGTTAGCTACAGCTAATACTTTTATAAGTTCTAGATTGGATGATATGTTTATCTCTGATGCAAGCTCTACTAAGAAATTCATGCTATATCCTCCTGCCAAAACAATAATACCAGTGGAAAGTGAAGTTTGGATAGATTATGATAATGAAGATTTTGATATACAACCAATATTTTCTACTTCGCAAATAGATGAAGAAGATAAAATTTTAAATCTAATGAATAATAATGATTCTTTCTCATATTGTGAACAAAATTAAAATTTTCAAGAACAATACAATGTTGAATATTTATCATCACATCAAATGGATTACATTCCATGGAAAATTTTGGCAATTATTTAATAAAAATCTTTCGAGGGAAAACTTTTAACATTAACGAAACTTTATAAGGATCCCAAAAGAAAGAATTAATTAAAATGTTATAAGAACATTCCTTTGCCTATGCATGGGAATACACTAATATGAAAGGAATTTATCCTAATACTTGTATGCATCATATCTATATTGAAGAAAATTCTAGACCATATCAACAACCCCATAGAATGATGAATCCAAATTTAAGGGAAATTGTTAAAGAAGAGTTACAAAAAATGTTGAATGTCAATTTCATTTACCCAATAAGAGATAGTCAATGAGTCTCACCATTAGTGATTGTTCCAAAGAAAAATGGAAAATGGAGAGTATGTGTCGATTAAGGGAATTGAATAAAGCTACTTTGAAAGCTCATTTTTTGCTTCCCTTTATATATCAAGTCCTTGATACATTGGCAGCGGAAAATGATTTTTCATTCTTGGATGGTTTTAGTGGATATAACCAAATCCAAGTGGATCTAGAAGATCGAGACAAAACAAAATTTACCTATCCATGGGGAACCTATGCTTACCAAGTACTTCATTTTGAATTATGGAATGCACCTACAACATTCCAAAGGGTAGTTCTAGGCATTTTTTCTGATCTAATTCATGATTGTGTGGAAGTATACATGGATGATTTTACTGCCTCTGGTAATTCTTTTGAAGAAGCTCTTGAAAAATTAGAAAAAAATCTCATTGGATATAAAGAAACAAATCTCTCATTAAGCCATGAAAAATTCTTTATGATGTTCACTGAGGGAATTGTTTTAGGCTACCACATTTCAAAAGATGGAATTAAAGTGGATTCATCTAAAGTAGAGGTTATTTATAAATTATCAGTTCATGTTTGTCAAAGAGGTGTTAAAAGTTTTCTTGGTTTTACTAGTTACTACAGAAGATCCATTAAAAACTCCATAAAGATAGCCTCTCCACTTTTCAAATTACTTACAAAATAATGTGAATTCATTTGGAATTTTGATTGCCAAAAAGATTTTGAAACATTGAAAGAAAATATTTCCGAAGCACCTCTCTTAAGAGGGCCAAATTGGTGTCTTCCTTTTCATATTTCAATTGATGTTTCGGATACAGCTTTGGGAGTTGTATTAGGACAAAAATATTTGACTCCTTATGCCATTTATTACAAAAGTAAAAAATTTGACTCCTGTAGAGTTAAATTATGTTGTAATAGAAAAGGAATTTTTAGTTGTTGTACATGCCATTAATAAGTTTTGACACTATATCACTAGTTATGAAAGTCTTGTTCATGAAGATCACTTTGCAATTAGATATTTAATGAATAAATCAATTACAAATGGTAGAGTTAAGATTGTTATTGTTATTACAAGAATTTAATATTACTATTTTGGATAGGCCTGGAAAGGATAATACAATTGTTGATTTCCTGCGTAGAATCCAGAATGATAATAAGGGTGTTTCTGTAAAAGATAATTTTCCTTATGAATACCTTTTTTATAGTATCCATTAAATCTCCTTGGTTTGCATATATTGCTAATTATTTGGCTACAGGGAAGTTACCATCATACTTGTCTCCTCGAGAGAAAACGAAAGTTATTCAAACCAGTGCATCTTATTCATGGATAAATCGAGAATTGTACAAAACAAGGCTTGATCTAATCATTCGAAGATGGGTCAGAGAAGATGAAGTACCAAAAATACTAAAGGAATGCCATGATGAACCATGTGGAGGACACTTTGCTGATAAGGGGACTTCCTATAAAATCCTTCTCTTATGATATTATTGGCCTTCTCTTTTTAAAGATGTCAAAGAATATGTTAAGAGATGTGATAGTTGCCAAAGAATGGGAAATCATGTTCCTTCAGATGAGATGCCTTTACAACCTCAACTTCATTGAACCCTTTAAAAAGTGTGCTCTAGATTTTATTAGTCCAACCAATCCACCATAAAGACAAAAAAGGTACATTCTTGTTTCTATAAATTATGTCACAAAATGGGTAGAAGCTAAAGCACTTCATTTTACTACTGAAAATTGTGTAGTTTCATTTCCTTTTTAGGATATTTTTACTTGTTTTGATGTCCCAAGGGAAATTGTGACAGGTCAAGGTACTAAGTTTACATCCAAGTTGGTGCAAAAGATAATCGAGGAATACAAGATCAAACATCGGAAGTCCATTTCATATCATCCATAAGAAAACGGAAAAGTTGAAGCTATTAATAAAGTACTTGAAGCAATTCTTACCAAGATTGTACATCTACATAGAAGGGATTGGGCAGTAAATCTTCCAGAAGCCTTATGGGCATATCGTACCACATGGAGAGCACAACAAGATATAATCCCTATGAACTTGTTTATGGGAAGCAAGTCTTGTTTCCTATTGAGTTTCAAATAAAGGCCTTCAAAACAACAGTCAAATTGGGTATTGATCTATTAGAAGCCCAAAAACAAATAATGGAGCAATTGAATGAACTTGATGAGATACAACAAGATGTTATTCACAAAACTAATATAGTTCAACAACAAAGATCCAGATGGCATGATAAGTTTATCAAAGATAGAAAGTTCAAACCAGGTGATTGGGCATTACTTTTTTATTCTAAATTTAAATATTTTCAAGGAAAATTTCAAACGCATTGGCTTGGTCCTTATAAGATTGAAATCGTCTTTGATAATGGAGCCGTCACAATTAAAACTATTGATGAAGAAAAAGTAACTTTCCTTGTAAATAGTCATATATTACAAGTATATCATAAACCATTAACAACTGGAAGAGTTGATAAGAAATCTGCAAGATAATTTTGATTTGAAGCTGGTCAAGGAAGATTCTTCTTCCTCTCCAATTTTTGCCTTCTACTTTCTTTTTCAAAAAAAAATGTATAAAAATGAAAACCAACATTGTTGTAATGTTTATACAGAAAATCTAAGTTGAAAACCAAGAATTCTTGGTAGCATAGGTTTTCTTTTAATTTCCATATTCTTGTCCCATTTCTTTTATTCCTCTTTGCAGAAATAAGACAGTTACATAATTGTCAATAATTTGCAGCTCGCATGAAATTCCACAGCTGACTTGACAAACCACAACCAAAATAAATGAAGATTGTGGTCAAAGCAATATGAATGGAGATCACAGCTAAAGAAACCTAAGCAACCTACAAAAAGAGAAAATTAGTAAGGCAGAATAAAAGGTATGTAAATATTAGTTAGATAATTAAAGGTAAACATTGAGGTATGAAATAAATGGATGATTATAATCGTTGCCTTCACCATATTATGTAATGATTACTTTTGTCATGACATAATATTGGTGATTCGTTATTCAATGCATAATTTTTTGTTAATCATTACGAAATGTGATGACATAAAAACCTTGCTAATGTTTTAATTCATGCACCTCTATCTGTATATATGCTAGTTATTTCGTATACCATCCCATTTCTTTCACATTATATCCCACTTCCTTCAACTCTGTTTCAATCTTCTTTGCCAAAAACCCCTCAACTACTACTTAAACTATGTTCCCATCATTACTACACTCCATAACCTTGTCAAAAGAACAATTGCGAACTAAAGCTTCCTCACCATGGGAGTTATTGCACGTTCTAAACCGAATCGAGTTAAGTTCCTTGAAGGTTTTCCACAAGTGAAACAACAATTGCAACAGGCACAGTGGCTACAGTTCTTCGAAAAATTTGATGGGAATGATAAGGAGGTTACAAAGTTGTTTGCTCGAGCATATGATGGGATACAAGCGGAAATTCGAGACATCATTCTGGTCTTGACAGAATCATTCATGGCAGAAGCTACAAGATTTTCGAGAAACAGAGAAAGTTGGTTTAAAAGTAGCAAAATCAAAGAGAAAGATTCGGAAAAATTCTTGAAAAAATCAGGTATGGACATCACCATTTTTAGAAAGGAATTTCAGTAATAGCTTTGAAAAGTAAATGGAGAAATTTGTTGTTAATTATTCAGAAATTCATAACCTGTCAGAGTAGGTTTGGAAATATGTTTTTTTATCATGCTCAATTAATGATGCATTTCATTGATGACAACGAAATCAATTTTCCATATTTCCTACTTTGTAGTTTGAGAAAAATGACCACTAATATTCAAAGGAAAATTCAATCAATTGACAGTGCCTTGTACCATCAGGGTTTGGTAAAATCTTAATTGAAGCCCATTTGAAGAGTAAAGGAGATAATTGGGAGAATTTTCTGGTTCAAAGTCACTTTAAGGAAGTTGAACAAGATGAATCTGACTCTAAAATTAGAAGAAGTCGATGAAAATTTCCCTCAAACCCTAAACTGCAAAATGAAACACCTACACAAGAAATTCCACAGGATGAGCACACACAATATGATTCTGATGATGAAATTCCTCTTGTAAATGTTTTAAAGAGTCTTAAAAAGAAGAAATATGTTGACATGCAAAAAGGGCCATCAAAGGAAGGAATAGAGAAAAACAAAAGTGGTGAAAAAAAGCAAGTTGTTACTGTTAAAAAACCATCAAGAAGAAGTGAAAGACTCATGAAATCGGCTATTAAACAGTCTCCAAGTATTGTTGATTTAGAAGAAGAAGAATCAGAGAAAATACCATCCCCAATTGCAAGTCCAACAAGGAAGACACCAAAAATTGACCTTGTTCAACAAGAGATGTATGACTATATAGAATCTCTTGAACAGAACTCATAAGGAAAAACTGTTGGACTATCCTCAAACCAAAAAAAAAAAATCTGAGCGAAGAGATCCATTTCAACCCTCTAGAATAATCCAGATTTGAAAACATTCTTAAGCAGGAAATTAATGAATTAGAAGTATTAAACAAATTTCTGAAGCAGGAGCATGAAGCAATAAAGGTACAGAATGACATTCAAAGGACTCAAAATGATAATATCCTCTTACATATTTTCCATCGGTACAAGAAAAGGAAGAAGTTAAAGGCTCAAAATAAACTTCTTAAAGGTAAAATCAAGGGTTTACAGTGCAGGATTTTAATGAAGAAACCAAGAATGGCAACCAAAAGCAAAACCATAAAAACATATAATGCCAACTTAGATGTTCTTGCTCAAGCCTTGGAGGTAGCTCAGTGACAGAGTAGGTCACAAATTTTGAAATTTTGTGCCTGAGGACATGCAATATCTTTTGTGTGGGGGAATGTTGAAGACAAAAATTGTTTCTTTTTTAGACCTTCCCTAAACTCCATAAACTCCATTTTCTTCCATTTTTATCATAATAACACCAATAAGGTGTCATCTTGCAAGGTTATTGGCAAATGTAGGTACCTAATCATCTTTTATTCATGATTTCATTATTTCGTTATTATTTGACTTAATATTTACATGAGCTACCGGATTACACCAGTTCTACAACTAATGATCGATTCTGCAGCTTACTTGAAGAATATATAGGTTCTGAGATACTAGTTAAAGAGCGAAATATATGGACAAGTAGCTGCCAATCGACATAATGATACCCACCTAACTCCATGGTCTAGCAGCATGATAAGGGTATCGTATGAGAAGTTCAATGTGGAAGTCAACCCAGTAGAAAAGGGGCTCAAGGAAAATCAGGCAAGCAAGAAGATAAATGATAAGGACGAAGCTAATATTTTGCCTCATGATTTACTTCTCTGATAGAAAATCATGAAGAACAATTATTTCGAATTATCTTATTTCATTTTTAGGATTTTTTTCGAGTAGGATAGGCGTAAAAATATCTAAACAGATTATTGAAGGAGGTTATAAAACCTACCTCTCGGCATGACAAGATAGACCAACTATTGTTTTGAAAACACACTTTGCATTTATAAGATCAACGTTTGATTACTCCTTTGCATATTGTGTTGATGTGTGTTTAATCCTTGATTGATTACTTCTTACCTTTAACTCACAGGAGGCCCCCCTATGAGTTGTAAGGTCTTATTTTATTTTTAGTTAGCATTTCATTTTTACATTTTAGTTTATGTAGCATTAGTTTATTGTTGCTATTCTTTCAATTTTGGCTTTCAAAGAATGCCTATGATAGTGAGAACAAAGTTTTGTAATAGAGTTTTCTGAAAATTTCTTTTATAGACTTAATCATTTCCCAGGAAATAAATCGGATCTATTGTGCACATGAAGAGTAGAATAATTTGATTGCAATTAGAGTTATAATCCTTTCAAAGCTCTATGAGTGTGTTTCGCATTTGACAGTGTGATATCTTATTTTTGTAACTAAGATTAGTTTTCATTTTTTTAGTGTGAAGTAGATTTAATTGCATTGGTGTGATATTTTATTTATGCAATTTAGATTAGTTTTCTTTTCTGCAAATGTAAAAGGAATTTGGATTTGGTTTTGCTATTTATTTATGCACTTCAATTTAGTTTTTATTATGTCAGTGTGATATTCTCCTTTCTCTCGAGTGATAATTTCTTAGATGAATCATGTGCATTAAAACATCCTAATTTAATTTGACATTTTACTCACATAATAAAGAATCCTAGCACAATTGGTGCACATACACTTCATCAGTTTACAAGCCCTGGTCAATAATTTATGCGATAGTTTAAACTCGATTAAATTACCAAACACATATCATTGTTATATTATCTTTCATCAAGCAATTACCAAATTATGTGTGTATGAAGATCACAAGAACAAGAGACACGAGATGTAGGCACTATGTCAAGGCAAAACCCCTATCTAGGGGAAAACCCAATCAAACTTCTTCCTTCAGTAGTCAAGACAAGATAATCCAAGACTCTTCAACCTAGACACAAACCTCCTCCAACCACCAAGTTAGGCCTTCCTTCTAGCAACTTTGATCTAGATCTTCGACTTTACAGCAGCAGCACTTCGACCCAACAAATCTAGAATTTTGACCTTCAAGCAGCATAATCTTCTACCCAACACTTTCAAAATTTCAACCCTCCTAGTAGTAGAACTTTGATCCAACAAATATCCCACTGACTTAGCATAAAAGAGATAGAGAGAGAGAGAGAGATAGCCCAGAAACTTTGACTTGTACTTCTTCCTTCTTCCCCTTGAACTTCTCACTTTTTCTGCACTTCCTGGATGTGTATCGAACTTGTTTAGTTGATGTCCAAATAGATCAAACTGCTCTTGTATATATAGCCTCTTCTGTGGGTCGAATTGTTCTCTTATAGGCCAACTTCATCATATTAGGGCCAACTCAGTGTGGAGGTGACAAAATACATTTTTGACTCAATAATAATTATTTTTACATGATACAAAAGCTCAAGAAGGGTCTCATTAAATGGAAAATGACTCTAATGACTTGGTATAAAACCTAGAAGTCCACAATGGGTACTTTGACCTATAAAATGATGACCCAATCATGAAACCCATGTTTTAATAAGTCATTATAATAATAATAATAATTTATTTTTCATTCTTTAACTCAAATATTAATATGAAGACTGAACCTAGTTACATTCTTCAACACTCCCTCTTAACTAGGGAGATATTCATAATTTGCACAAGTATATACAAGTACAAGGAAGATCTCAAAAACACAAGAACTACGAAGAAATTCAGCACACATGGTGCCACGGACTAGATTTGTAACCAGGGAAATCTATCCGGGTGGGACTAAGATGGACTAAAGCTATTAAACTTTCTATGTATCATTAGGTTTACTTGCTAACCACCAACTGAGGGAACTAGGTGCATAATGCAAGGTCATAGCTCTATGACCAATGCCACTCTCCCTACTTTGGGAACTAGACATCAACACATATGTCAACCAGATGTCCTCCCAAGCATTTTGTATCACACAAGATGCCTCCTCAAGTCTCTTCCAAACACCTTTTGTTAACGAAATCTGTAATATCAACCAAACCAAGAATGATTCTCAAATATTCAAAGTTCTTATTTGTAAGAGACTTTGTTAACACATCAGCTACTTGTTCGTCAGTGAGAACATATTGTAGTTTCGCGATCCCATCTTGTACCAAACTTCTAATATATTTGTACTTATTATTGATATGCTTCGTCCTAGCATGGAACACAGGATCTAGAAGCTTACTTAACCATACAACTTCCTTTCCTACTTAATATGCAGCCACATACTCAGCTTTAGCACTACTTAAAGTAACATGATCTTATTTTCTACTCATCCATGAAATCATCGCATATCCCAAACTAAAACATCCACCAGTAGTGCTTCTTCCATCGCTCTCACTACCACCCCAATCAGAATATGTAAAACCTATAAGCTTGAGTTCCTTACTATCATGCTTTAGGTAGTGATGAATAGTACCTCATAGATATCTCAATATATGCTTGGCAGCTATCTAATGATCATGACGAGGCTCCAAATGAAATTGACTAAGAATGTTCACAACATAACATATATCTGGTCTAGTGTTTACTAGATACATTAAAGAACCCACCAACTTTTGATAAAAGGTATGATCTACGAGACTTAAGTTAGAGCTTCTCAACTTCTTGAGATTGGTGATCATGGGAGTAGTCATGGGCTTAGAATCCATCATATCGAATTTTTGCAACAACTTAATTATATACTTTCCTCACTCCAAATAAGTCTCTTCAAGTTTCTTCCATACTTCCAATCCTTGGTAATAGAATTAGACCCAGATCCTTCACCTCAAATTTCACTGCCAGCATCTTCTTACATTCTTGTATCCTTCACTCTACATGTGTAATAAATAGATCATCCACATATAGTAGAATAATGACTTACTCATTATCCACAACATTGATATAGATATTTGGATCAGCAAAACTTTTGACGAACCCGATTCTTAGATGGTATGCATCCATCCTTGCATACCATGCCCTAGGAGCTTGCTTCAAACCATATATGGATTTTTAAGTCTACAAACATGAGTGTCTTTTCCATTTATTTCAAAGACTTCAAGTTGTTCAATGTATAGTTCTTCATCGATGGTCCCATTCAAAATTGTTGTTTTTACATCCATTTGATGGATATTCCATTCCATTGTTGTAGCCAATGAAACCAAAGATCTTATAGTAGTATATCTTGTGGTAGGTGCAAAGGTATTTTCATAGTATATGCCTTCCTTTTGAGAGAAACCTCTTGCAATGAATCTAGCTTGGTACTTGTATATGCTTCCATCAACAACGTGCTTGATCGTGTGGATTCATTTAGAGGTGATAACCAATTTATCACTTGGTCTAGGAACAATTTCCCAAACCCCACTATTCATGATGGATTGATATTATTCATGCATAACCTTATTCCATACTTCTTAATGAGTAGCTTCCTCAAATGTAGTTGGTTCAGCTTCTATTAGTTTTGTCATGTATGCATCATATCTGTAATATATTTTTGGTCTTTTTCTTACTCTAAAAGTTCCTTTCGCAGATCTATGCCCTTCAGCATCTTCAAGAGTATCTTTTAATCAATTTGGCTTCTTCCTTGTGTTGAGTATGATCACAGGTTGAATAGTCTCACTTGGTCCTTCTTCCACTTCTTCTTGATTTGTAGTAGGATTGTCATGATGCTCTTTTTCTTCGAATAGTGGTATGTCTTCATCATTGGAATCAATAGGAATATCTTTAGATCTCTTGTAGGAATTATTTTCATCAAATATAACTTCCATGCTTACTTCAATATGTCTTCCTTCCTTGATGTAGATTCTACATGTCTTTGAAGAAAGACTGTAGCCAATGAAAATCCATTTAATGCTTGTAGAATCTAGCTTCTTTCATTTGTCCTTTGGAACATGGATATAGATGGGACATCCAAAGATTCGGAGATGGTCCACACATGGCTTCCTTCATATGAATGCTTCTTCGAGTGTCGTATTATCGAAAATTCTATGAGGACTTCTATTCTATATACATACAACAGTCATTGCAGCTTCTCCACATAGAAATTTAGGAATATCTTGATCAAAAATCATTGTTTTTATACATTCTTCAAGTGTTCTATTCTTCATTTTTGCAACTCCATTTTGTTCAGGATTGTAGGGAATAATGAGCTGCCTCTTAATTCTTGCTTGTTTGCAATATGAAATTATTTATTTTGAATTTTATTCTCCACCATTATTAGATCTCAAATTATTTATTCTTCTTTCAGTTAAGGTCTCTATTTAAGACCTGAATTCCTTGAATTTTTCAAATACTTCGTCCTTTGTTTTGAGTAGATAGAGTCATGTATTTCTAGAGTGATCATCAATGAAGGTTACATAATAGAGATGACCTCCAAGTGATTTTTTAGACTTAGGCCCACACACATCTGGATGGATAAGGTCCAATATTTCTTTAGACCTTGTTTCATTGTTTGTAAATGGTTTCCTTGTATTCTTTCCTAGGGCACATCCCTTGTATATTCCTTCACGATCTTCTTTAATATTGGGAATTCCATTTACCAATTTGTGGAGAGAGGGGATAACCTTGTAATGTAAATGTCAATATATTTTATTCCATGGTACAATGGGATTGATTTCCATGTGAACTAGGGCTTGAAGAGATGGTGTTAATACTCTATATAAACTTCCTTCACAAATTCAAATAACTCTAGCTTTATCAATGCTTGAATATTTACCCCAAGCCAAAACATTTCCATCTACAAAATCAACTCTATCACCTTTATCTTCTAAGCAATAAATTGAAATTAAATTCTTTTCCAAACCTGAAACATATAGTATGTTGTTGAGATGTAGCTTTGCTCCATTGTCCACCTTTAAAGAAGCTGATCTCAGGCCTTTAACATCATAGCTTTTGTTGTCTCCCAATTCCACTTCATGAGAAGCTTGTTCCATTGATAGAGTATGAAGTTGTTTGCTATCTCCTGTCATTTGTCCTCATGCTCCACTATCAATAATCCATGCATTGTCATCATTGAGTGAACATATGAGTTCAGGCAAAAACCCTTTGCTTTTCCCCTTCTTGAATAAGTTGTAGATGATTCTTTTGATCCAACTTCCTGTAATGTTGAATCCCATTTTAAAGTTTCTTATCATAGAGGGAGTAGTCCTTTCTTTCAAGCCAACAGAGTGATCTCCAATATTCCTTGACCTTAGCTCTGATACCATGTTGAGAAATCAATGCTAGTAGAATTAGGGTTAGATTTCTCTTTCTTGATAATTACTTGTGAATTATATTGGCTTTTTTTATATATTTATTATATTATCTTTCATCAAGCAACTACCAAATTATGTGTGTATGAAGATCACAAGAACAAGACACATAAGATGTAGGCACTTTGCCAAAGCAAAACCCCTATCTGCGGGAAAACCCAGTCAAACTTTTTCCTTTAGTAGTTAAGATGTGATAATCCAAGACTCTTAAACCTAGACACAAACCTCCTCCAACCAACAAGTCAACCCTTCCTTCCATTAACTTCGATTTAGATCATTGACCTTGCAACAACAACACTTCGACCTAGAAAATAGAAAATTTCGACCTTCCAATAGTAGAATCTTCGACCTAGCACTTTCATAATTTCAACCCTCCCAATAGTATAACTTTGATCCAGAAAATAGCCCAGTAACTTTGAAAAAACGAGAGCGGCAGATAGCCCAGAAACTTCGACTTCTACTTCTTCCTTCTTCTCCCTTGAAATTCACACTTTTTTCTGCACTTCATTGATGTGTATCGAACTTGTTTAGTTGATGTCCAAATAGATCAAACTACTCTTATATATATAGCCTCTTATGTGGGTCAAATTTTCCTCTTGTAGGCTAAATTCATAAGGTTATGGCTGACTTGGTGTGGAGGTGACAAACATTTTTGACTCAATAAAAACTATATTTACATGATACAAAAGCCCAAGAAGGGTCTCATTAAATGGAATATGACTCTAATGACTCAGTATAAAACCCAGAAGTCCACAATGTAGACTTTAAACTATAAAACGATGACCCAAGAATGAAACTCAAGCTTTAATAAGTCATTGTAATAATAATAATAAAATATTTTTCATTCTTTGGCTCAAATATTAATATGAAGATCGAACCTACTAACATTCTTCAACATGATGTACCATAATTTGACTAGTTAAGACGCTAGGAAGTTGAAAGCAAGGATTTTTACATGGTTTTGAGTTCCTATGAGAGGGCCTCAACCATCATGTGCAAAAAAATGTTGAGAAATATATGATCTCTCCATCATCTTCAGTGTGTTTTTGTCACAAACCAAGGTCGCTTCTTCTATTGTCCCAAACGTTCAAAACCACATTCACACTCCTTGTCAAGATGAATATATTTTACGAATTCCCCCCATGGATGCCTCTACACCCCTTTATAGTGTGCCTTTGTAGGCAAGGAAATTGTCTACCTCTCTTTTTGAATATTTGGTATTTCAACAGTCATTTACTGGGGTCAAAAACATATTTGAATAACATCTTCTTTCCATGCTCAACCATCGTCGAAGGCTTGGGAGCCTTTAGAAATTCTTTTTGAATTCATGTGTACTAATTACAACTTCCAAACCATCAACATACATTCATGTCAATTCTCTCTTCCATTGCATAAATTTTCCATCAAATTTGGGCCTAAGCTTTTGTCCATTACAATTATTTTATTCATAATTTAGGGACTTCATTATGCTCACTAATCTTATGACCTTCTATGGTGGATATTGTTTCATTAGTCTGCACTTTATTTCCATGTTGATGTAACCATTCATGGTCATGAACATTTTATGTTTGGAATTCCATGGAACATTGAATGGAAATGGATGATCATATTGGTCAGATGTCACAAATCAAGGGCTTTAAATGGCCACATGTTTATCCAAGTATTCAATGTGGATTCAATGTGACCTATCTACCTATAACTTACTCGTTATGGTTGGGAATTGCAATTTGTAAGTTGGAAGTAAGAATACATCACCGACAAAAGCCACCCACCAGAGTCGCATCGACAGAAACAAGACACATATAACTAATAACAAGTCAAGAATCCCCATTTTAAACAAATAGAAGCATCAACATTTTGAAGCCTCAATCTAGTTATTTATGGGTTTATATTTATGCAAGGTATGGACTTGAGGTGCAGTAGGCCAAGGTCAAGGGAAAAGATGAGAATTGTGATTTTGGAGACAGATTTGAGGTGGATCCCTTAACTTCTATTTCTTAGTAGCAAACCACCACCAAGGTTCAAGGTTAGATTCTCATCCTAACATTACACACTTATATTTTTGTCTTTGAATATCTGCTTTGTTTGCACATAAGCTACTCGGTGTTCATTCAAATCGATGGTTTCATATCTCTATTTGAATTGTAATGCTGACCCATGAAAATGCCACGATACACAATGATGCTTTATTTACTTGTACTCCAATAGTCATTAGAAGATTATCTTTGTATATCACCATCTTATTGTTCTTCAAAGCTCCATTAGAAACACTAATTGGGGTTGAATTAATGAATAATAGGTGACTCAATAAATCCTGCATTACATCCTTCCATTTTATGTGCATTCACATTTAACCTCACTAAAATCCCTTTTGAAGGTTCATTTTTCTCAAAAAAAATTACTCCAATCTTTAAAGAATGTAACTATTTGGCATTCCTTGCCCCTTCTTTGGCGGTATGCTAGTATCTTTCATATTATGCTTCATCCAAAGGACTTGATACAACATTTTGTTTCTACAATATATTTTTTTTCAACTGTGGACAGAGGGATTGATATTTTCTTCTTACTCATCCATGATACCAAACAATTTTCTATGAAAAATTCTCCTCCACTAGTGTTTTTTTGTCATCAACACTTCCTTCCCAATTTGTATCTATATATATTGTTAATATAAAATATTTTTCTCTTTCTTACCATAATCCAAAGTCCATATTCCCCTTAAGATATCTAAAAATTATTTTCGCACTTGCACATGTGTCTCCTTTGCTACAGATTGAAATCTTGCAACCAATCCTACAACTTGCATGATATCAGGTCTTGATGGTGTCAAATATAATCATTTTCCAATAAAAAATTTGATTTGCATTTGGAGATTGATCATCTTTTCTTAACTTTCACATGTGTCTCATTTTCTATAGATTTAAACCTTGCAACCAATCCTACAACTTGCATGATATCAGGTCTTGATGGTGTCAAATATAATCATTTTCCAATACAAAGTTTTATTTTCATTTGGAGATTCATCGTCTTGTCTTAATTTGCATCTTCCAACCATGGGGGTTACTAAAAGGTAAATATTTGTCAAGGATTGGGTAATAGGCCCTAAGAGATTTCTTTAGTCTACAAAGATATGTCTTCAATTTGCATACATAGTATATATTTTCTGATGTTTAAATTCTTCTAATTGTTCAGCATATACCTCTTCCTCTAAATATATATTTACGAAATCAATCTCGAAATACATTTCATATACTTTTCTTTCTGAAGCATGAAAATGCCAAAACATTTTGATTTCTTTAACTTCAGCAACTGGAGCAAAAATTTATTTAAAATAAACACCTTTCACTTGTGCATGTCCTTTTGCAAACTAGTCTAGCGGGATTTTTCACTACTTTTCCATCCTCACTCAATTTGTTCATGAATACCCACTTGCTGCTAATTACATTCTTATATTTTGGTCTAGACACAACTTCCCATGTCTCATTTTTCTTAATCTAACTTAACTCTTCCTCCATGGCATTGACCTAATGCTCATTTTCACTAGTTTGTGCAAAATTCTTGGTTTCTACTTTGGATAATAATACAAATTTTGCATTATTGGGTGTCCTTGTCAATCTCCTTCTAGCCTAACCCCCCAAATATTTATTGCCAAATATTTGATTTTATAGGTGATTCTTCTAAACATATACAGATGAAGTATGTGGATGTTGAATTTGTATCTCCTCCTTCTCTTCCTCTTGTTCTTTTTGTTCTTGTTCTTCTTCTTCTTCTTCCTTTTCATGCTCTCTATTAATTATCTCCTTTGAATCTTCATTTTCTTATTTCCCTTTTTTTGGGGATAATGTTTAATATATTCTTACATTGATGCTTTATGCTACCTTCGTAGTATTTTGTTGTAGCGTTTATAGTCCTTGCTTGTAGATGAATAACCAAGAAAAGATCCTCCATCTACTCTACAATCAAACTTTCCTAGATTGTCTTCATTTATCTTGATGTAGAACTTACTTCCAAATACTTTTCAATGTTTGATCAAAGCTAGTCCACATTTCTACAATTCATAAGGGGTTATATTGTTGTTTTCTCTAATTTGAGATCTATTTATTGTGATAAAATGTCCCCTAAGATTAATGTTGATAGCATTAACTAAGCGGAATCAAAAACTTAACAAGGAAACTCAGACACACACAATCATAATGCATAAACTAAATACTACGAGATAAGAAACCTACTTGGAGACCTAATGGTCGAAGTGGATCTTAAAGCCTTTTTCCTCTCTCTTGCTCCAAATCTTTAGACTTTCAACTAAAACAACAAGAAAACAATAACATCAAAAAGATCACAACATATTAGTATATAATAGGTTTGTCTAGTATAACTTCAAATGCATAAATCCATAATATATAACATGGAAGCGCTTTAATAGGAATACAAATATAAGTATCTTTATTAATAAATAGTAGTAAATGACAATAATACAATTAATTGACCCTTGTTGCAAGCGCTGCACAAAACCATTCTCTGTATTCTTCCTACCCAAGCCACTAGAGTTCTCCTCCTCTAGACTTCTACTCTTGAATAAGGTGTGAATATGGGGGCTCAATATAAAATCAAGGAGACAAGGAAATGAGGGTTTCCTGCTAAAGGGAGAAAGTTTAAAAACTTTGTGAGATACATGTGATCTAGAAGAACGGTGTCAACATTTGATTGCACTAGTAAGTAATACTTGTCCATACACCTAAAGTGTCATTATATAACACCCATAATTGGTTGGGGTCATTATGGCATGGTCTATAACAAGTGGCTTCCACTCTAACTCGTAAACCCCACCAAAAAATGTGTTACAATGCACACATTTATTTATTTTCGTGTGTTTTGTATTAATAAGGGTTGCTTTTAGAGGACCTACGTATATATGCATTATGCAAGTGGGAAACTCACATATATACACTTTTATCGGAGTAGAAAATGTTTATGGATTTGCAAATAGTATCTCTTAAGAAATTTTTTGGGAAAAACAAGTTTTCCATAGGGAAAGGAGTATATTGCCCAAGGCAAAAATTGTATCTCGAGATAACTATGGAAAAATATGTTATAATAGATTCCTCTAATTTATGAGGTCAAAAGGATATTTGATGGCTAAAATACATTATGTATATAGGGATCAAACTTCAAGAGGACCCAGGAGGAGTTCATTAAAGAGCGACCCGAACAATACCTACAAAAGGAAATAGGAAAGACAATCCATCTCCCAAGGAAGGCATACATATGCTAGAAGAAAGGAAAACAAGGTTGCCAAATCAAGTACAATGCAGATCCATGTCGAATAGATAATAACTATGAACAATACACAGTGGAGCCATATCTCAGTATAAAATTAGAGGATATTTGGAGTAAAATAAAGTGAACAACTAATCCCCCTCCAAAGTATCAAGGTCATGTAGAAAGGAGTGGTACTTCCAAAAACTTGGGTGTCATCGTACAAGATGTTGTTGAAATCAGGAGAAACATATAAAGATGGATTTCAATGACAAAAATTGAAGAGACTAGCAAGTGAACAAGGATGCTGAAACAACCTGAGGTCTTCAAACCGACCACTGGTGGTACAAATCTACACCATGTGAATGAAGGAGTTGAAGTCAACAAGGGAAAATCATTTGATTATCATTCATTGATGTATACCATTAACAAATGCAAGACCAACAACCAATAATTATAATGGGCATCAAGGTACCTAGTACATTCCAACAAGTACAAATAAATGTATTGAAGATAAACGCTTGAAAGAATATTTCGATCAAGGGGACATCGATGTATTCCTACTATCAATAGCGAAGGAATCTACCACTGATAAATACAAAAACCAAGATTCTAAAATAGACTCTAGAACTTATTCCTAGACCAATGAGTTGGAGTCGACGGGAAAAGATCCAATTGAAGGAGGGCATTCAAGAATCCCCAGCAACCAACACGAGTGTAATAAGGAGGCTAATGATTTGGAAGGACTCATAAAAAAAGGTTGAATATACCACCAACAAGTATGTATCTTGCATGTACCAAATAGAATGGTGCACAAAGGGGATCCTTTGGATAACAACCACTAATGAGAGCTACCGATAAAGGTGAAGAATCCACCAATAAGGTAAAATAGAAACCAAGGTACTACACGAATCTCAATGTGTGATAATGTAAGTTGATGTTTAACATAAGGAAAACCACCCAATCAAATACCAATGGAAAAAATTAATGTTGGGCACAAGATCACCTATCAATGATGTAAATAAGGTGAGGGTGCTACTCTAGATCTACTCGCAAAGCAATTTTCAGAGTTAATAAGAGCAGAGTGTTCAACAAGAACTCAATGGGGACCTTCTATATTGATTTGAAACTAACTGGGATACTTACTAATATGAAAAATGACTTGATGAATAGGAATGGATAACATAATGAGGCAAGATACACTGCAAAATGGTCGACACAAAGTTTATTTCTATTATACATAAGTAAGACACAATTTTTGACTTGGGAAACAATGTATAAGCCCATGATAAAGGAAGCATCATACTCTCCACATGATTGGAAGAGTAACCAAACAGAGGAGTAAAGATTCTAAATCAAGATTCGACTTCTTAAGGTCATACTATAAACCCACCCGATGAGGATAAGCCTCATAACTTTGTGCATTATTCAAGGGCGACACAAACGACATTGCTGTGAAACTTTCAAAAGAAACTCTTTCTTGTCCCCTCTTATTTTTAATATTTGGTTTTTTTCTTTTTCATAATATGAAATCCAAACAAAATAATAAAATAATGCTTTAACACAATGGATGGATTGAGTGTCACGAACAAATAAACTAGTTCCAGTGCTTGGAACATTCCTATGCTTAATGCAAGGGAAAGCATGTAGGATATGGACACTCGGGGAATGTTCCATCTAGGGATTAGATGTCACGTCATGAAGGAAATAAATGCAAGGCTTGTACATCAAAGAATGCAAAGGTAGTGAGATGACAAAAGAGCAAGTTAGAGCTAGCACTAAGTTTAGAAGTGCAAGCAGAGAATAATCAATGCAAATAATGTGTTTTAACATTTGGGAGCCTATGGGTTATGAGTCAAAATAAGAGCAAGGAAGAAGTATGTCGCTTCAACTCAAAGTCATGATAGCACTAAAGAGAACTCATGAGCCTAAGATTCAAAAGTTGCATCGGCACCAAAAGGGTAGTTAGGAGCTAACTAGGATTCCCATGTGAAGGTAGGCTCTACCACTAAGTTAATACACATAAATTGTGAGTAGAAAGGCGATGTCGGGAAATAGAAGTGTCGATCTTATGGCTAGGTATTCAAAATATGCTCAAAATGAAAAGTGAAATGTTGGATTCCTACGTTATATGTCAGTTTACGAAAATGATACATGTCGCAATAGATCTTACTGTGGTTCGAAGAAGGCTAGAAAAACATCAAAAAGTAATAGAAAACTGTTGTAAGACCTGAAAACTAAGCAAAACACTTAAGAAAGGGGTTAAACATTAGTTTATTGAGTACAAATGAATGAAAATAGAAATAAACTATATAAAAGTGGGTTTGAAAATTTTATTAGTACAAATTTGGGATTTTTCCATTCATTTGAGTTTTACCCCTTAAAGTGCAATTGTGGCCAAAAGGTCTCCTTAAATTCAATTGTAGAGTTTAAGTGTAGGATATTGCAAGATTTAGGTAATTCTTAACTCCAAACTCTTTAATTTGATTCAATTGTTTTTTATTTCAAGTAAAAAAATTAAGGTAAGAATTTTAAAATTTGAAAGGGCATCTACGCATATGTGATTCCCTTGTTATCATGACATTTATGGGTAGCATTGTATGCAAATTGCTGGAGGAATAGTCACATATATACGCAACTATTCAGAACAATGGTTGTGTATGCACACACCCTCTTTGAAAATTAAGAGACACACTCAAATTCGATTTGATTTGAAGATGACCATTACTTGGAGAGAACAAGAGCAAGAAGTGGATAATTAAGTCTTGGAATGCAAATAAGCAATGGATGCATTAAAAAATTGTGGTTTACATAAGTTCTTCTTAATGCCAAACATGCATGGACAACAACGCTTACTACAAACTATAATTTAATACTAGTGCCCCAAACAATATTGCTTTATGATTGACTCAGTGTCTTTACACATAAGGTAGAGGACATCTACTTCATCATTGGCCTCTCAAGAAGGGGATAAGTGGTAAATTTGAAGGGAAATACCAGTGGAGGCTCACTATTGAGGGCTATATAAATACTTAATATGTCGCAATTGCCCAAAAGGTGGGAAATTAGATGCCTATTAGGAGCATCGAGACTTTAACTCTCAATAATACCATGTTCAATTTTGCTTTAGTGCTAGGATATCCTTCACTGCATGAGGCATCGATACCACAAATTTTCTTACCAATGGAGTGTATCTGTCTAATGATATATAACTGGAGTAGCACCCTACTAACTAACATGAAAAGTCAACTAATAACATGTAGATGAGGGAAAATGAACTTTTTTGGCTACAAGACCATCCCGTGTTCTTTTTTCTTTGAGAGAGCCCCAACTCTTCAACCATAGGGAATGCCCTGTATTGCACTACCTAGAAAGCCACAAATGGTGAGATCGGCAGACCTTATGGGTAGACTTGGAGGAGGGTGAGTGACACTTGCAATATTTAGTGATAAAATTTTCCACCAGTGGGATAAATAACTAACTCGGGAAGATAAATATAAATATATATATTTGACCAATGATACCTGACAGCTTCCCATGTTATAGGTGTCAAGGTAGAGGCAAGGAACAAGTAGTTGGAGAGGAAGAGGGATTACTCCACTTAGTTTGGAGGAGCTTGGAGGGACTGACCCTGTCAAGTCCATATTGCATGGGTGGAGGACCTCCCTGAGTGGATATAGCACTGCATAGTTGGAGTACTACGAGCATGAGTATGATTCTTCTAGTGGATAGAAAATGCAATCATCTTCTACCAAGACACGCAACATAGCCATAGGGTTCAGACCTAGTGTTTGACATATATATTGATGTACTAATCAGATCTAGAGATGATCATTGGGCTATAGGGCATTTGTCCACATTTTGTAATTATACTTTGGCCCACACAAACACACATATATGTATATATATGTATGTATGTATGTATGCTTGTGTGTGTACATACCCACACACACATGTATATAGAGATCTTTTTATCAGCTCAAACATGATCAGATTAATGTGATTGTTTATTTTAAACATGCTTTCAATGTGATGAATGATAAATGTCAATCCAAATCATAATTAACAATAGAATTGGCATCCACCTCGGGTAGCTCAAGTGGCGATGGTCGTGGAAATGAAGTCTCACCGAACCGGAGATCTTGCGTTCGAATTTTGTGCTACCCTCCCCCTATAGCGGGGTGAATAATGGACATGTAAACATGAAAATCGAAGTCCTGCCAAGGCTTAACAAAAAAAAAATTATAGAATTGGCAGTTTTATTTCTTGATCTTGGAATATGAACATAAGTAATATAATTGAATGAATGTTTGAGTAATCTCACCCTATCAAATCTCTTAAATAATACAATATCACATAAATGATAAATATTATTGAGTTGTGACACCACTAGTTGCAAGTCTAGATAAATCACTAAATATCATAGTCACTTCTAAGAGAAATTCAATAGCAACATTATTCTGTAATATTATTAGTTGCAAGCCCATTACAAGCACCGCCAAACACAACAAACTGCCCAGAAGGAGAATAGATCACCCAAGTTGCAGAAGCTATGTTTTGGGTGTGATGATTAGCTCTAATTACAAACCCAAGGAAGACAAGATCAATCATTGGAATCTGAAAAAGCATGTCAAAAGTATGACAAGAAGCATCGAAAAAATACTAATTTATCTACAATATTCTATATAAACTAATTACAAAACAAAATAGATGCTTGAGAAAAAGGCCAAGCATAATACTACTTGAGATAGATCCCATTTCTCAGCTCCATAGGGACATTTCAATCATAGTCAATCAACTCATAGGATCCTTTTTTTAATACAGGGCTCATAATGTAAGGGCCATACCACACCAATTATAATACATCTGCACCCAAGGCATCCTTGTTTTAGTTATAAACCAAAATGAGGTTACCTTTAGAAAACACTCTTGGATGGACATATTTTTCGTATTGACTTTTGATACTTAGCTTATGTGCCTCATTCATTGTAGTGGAATCCCAATGCTACTCATCAAGATGATTTAGGTGAATGAAGAATTATTTTAAACTAAATGTATCAGGAAGAAACTTGAATGCTAATTTCAAATATT
The DNA here is from genome assembly GCA_000404065.3 of Pinus taeda. Classification (NCBI taxonomy): domain Eukaryota; kingdom Viridiplantae; phylum Streptophyta; class Pinopsida; order Pinales; family Pinaceae; genus Pinus; species Pinus taeda. The sequence continues at coordinate 34,226 of APFE030556903.1, read as the reverse complement.
ATATTTCGAATTTGATTAGGAGAATCAATTACACATTATTAACTAGTTGGAACATACTAAACAACATGATATTCCAATCAAAATTTATTTTCGTAATGGTTATGTGAAACATGGTTTTCAAGGACTTGTCAATTTTTGGATAGTAAGGAGATGAAGGTTCTTGTTTAAATCCCAATTTTGAATCCAATTCAACCATAATCTTGTTTTGGAAATGATTGTTATGGTCAATGACAATCTCCCTTGGAATACTGAAACAAGTTTGACCTTATTGAAGATGAAAAATGTTGTAGTATCACCATTTTTCAAAAAGAAATTCATGGCCTCGGCCCCCTTGGTAAAGTAGTCGATAGCCATGATAATATACATGTTCCCCCCTAGCTAAGACCAAGTGACAAGTAGTAAAGTCCACCCCCCACTTGGTGAATGAACCAACAGTGAGAACACGAAATGGCACAACATTATGTGCACCCATTTTTATTGTAAACATTTGACACAAATGACACTTTTTAATGGCCTCAATACTATCTTTAAAAATATATTCCTAAATGTAGGAAGCACGCAATATCTTCTACTTTGTTACTAGCCTAGAAAGATGACCACTACACACTCCACCATGGCAATCATTCAATACTTTTGCCTCATCATGGGTTAAAAAAAGTTGAATTATTGAATACATTCCTCAATGATAAAGATTATCATCGATAATGAGGTCATTCTATACTGGATGTCGAATTCATTGTCGATCATCTCGTGAGAAGGATGGGGGGAACTTCAAATTTTGGAAATATATAAGGATATATCCATACCAAGGATCATTCAAGATATTAGAAACATGTGTTCATCCCAAAACAAAACCTCATCATAATTTGTCTCATTTCCATGAGGTTACTATGAGATAAGATCAACAAAACATCCTGAAGGATGGAGCTCCGAACTGATCAGTGGTGGAAACATGGCTAGGGTTTCTTCTACACAGCCTTAAGCTCCATAGTCATCATTTCCATCCTCACAGTTGTGTTGTCACCTACACTGTTATGGTCGACATTTTATCTTCGAGTTTGTTGTGAATGGATCACACCTTTCGTTGTCTTCGGGATTGCCTGCAGGATTTCGGACATGGAAAAAGATGTGGTGGATTATTCAGCAAACCCTAACCCCTATGATAATATTTTGACTAGCCATATGTTCCGTCGGAGGCTTCGACTGCTCAAGCTCAGGGTACGCCTTTTCCGCATTTTTTTGTTTCTCCTCCATCCCATTCCGACCCTGGCCCTTCTACGTCCAGTCTATCATTTTCCGCTCTCTCTATTGACTCTCAGGGCCTTCACTGCCCTCCCCTATCCCTGTCTTCCCTTCACCTACTTGCCTCTTTCATTCTTCCCTCCCCCTCTTTTGACCCTTTGCATTCAGCTACTCTGCCTCATCAGGTATCCTCTCACTTCCCCTCCTCTGTAGGGTTTGGTATTACAGTCGGCATCTCCCATCCATATTCCATCCCTTTCACCAATTTTGCGACAGATTCGGGTTCCACCACGTCCCCTTCTAATTGCTTTGTTGCATCGGTGATAAACCCCGGGGACAACCCCTTGCTACCTCAACAGGAGAATCAAGGTGCACATGACCCCTTGCAAGGCCATCCGACAGTGCCACGTACTGGTAAGGTCAAAAAACTAAAGTGTGTTAAGGCTTCCCATATGGATCTATCACTAAATTTTGGCTAAGGGGTTCAAATGGGGGAATTTGTTGATATGGCTAGCAAGGTATTAGTGGGAAGAGCCAGATAACGAGCTTATTCTGATGCTTGTCTTCGCCTTTGGGTCATGTAAATTTGGGGAAATATCTTCAAGGAATTCCCAGAGGTTACTACTCTGGCCAAGGGATGGTTTCCACTCAGCTTTCAGAGGGAGGAATACACCTCTTGGGCACTCTCCAAGTATTGGCATATTGAGATGGCCCCAATTCTGTTCAAGCGTTGGAGCCCATTATTCGATCCTGAGCAGGATCAAATTGGTGCAAGGCCACTCTGGGTCAAGTGGGCAGGGTTACCCCTCCATTTTTGGTCTGAAGACATTTTCACTCACATTGGAAATGTGGTTGGTACCTTTCTGGATTACAACAAGACCTACACCACCTCTGGTAATAGATCTTTGGCTCGCATATTGGTATACCTGGATACGAGAGACGGGTTGGAAAATAAAATCGCTTTGCGCTGGAAGATATTCACTTGCGTTCAATTTCAGGATTATGAAGGAGTGTTGTTCAGATGTCGAAGGTGTCATAAGGTTGGACACCTCTCTAAAGATTGCCCTCTAATTTGCCTGACTGCCACTCCTACAAGGAAGCTGAGGATGTTTCTCCTACTGCACCCACATCAACCGCGGGTCAAATTCCTCAGTCCAAAGATCCTTTGATGATGGAGTGCGGGTCGACTCAGCTGCCAATTTTGGCCTCCCCCTATCCCCCTTCTCCGCCATGACAAGATACAGGGCTGCAACTGTGACCACTCGCTCATCGGGTACTCCTCCACCTTTTTTATTTGATTCTTCTATTTTATTAAATTGTTATGTTCAAAATTTGCATAATGCATTTGCATCTATCCCGGGCATATCTTTTGTTGTTATTACCTTCCCCCTCGACCTCCATTAACCTGCTATCTCGATTACTCCACCATCCATCCCTGTATTGGCACACTCATCCCTACCCTCGGATTCTTTGACCACCTCTATTCACTCTCATTCATACAATCTCCAATCCCGAGTGCCATATCCTCTTGAGCTTGCCGAGATTGGATCGACCTCCCCCCCCACCCCTGCATGTCCAATAACTATAAGCGTCGTCATCACACATTTCTAAAGCTATATGGCAGGATGGAGTGGAAGCGGCACATGGCAAACAATCTACCCTTGATTGTGTACTTAGAGCACCGAACACCCTTCCTCGGCCACCCGATGAAGTGGATCTCCTTTAATTGCAGAGGTATGGCTAGTCCTCCCAAAAAACTAGCCCTCAAGAGGCTGTTTGAATCTAAGCCTGTTGATATCATTTTCCTGCAAGAAACCCTAGGTTTGGTTGATCATGTCATTCTTGTCCTTCAAACATTGAAACCAGGTTGGACCTTCCATGCTCTTGATGTTAGGGTCCCACCCTAACCCCCTTATTTATGTAATAGGATCGAGTCATAGTTATAGTTAAGTAAAGAGTCAATAAAGCCCATATTAATAATTGTAAGTGGTTAACCTGCATTTAATGAAGGGACCACATTTATTTGCAAATGGGCCATGGCATCGGATAGCCAGTATTAATAAGAATAATGGTATTTCCCCATGGTATTGCATGTATGAATCCTATATAAAGGATAGAGACTCCCCTCGAGGAGCATCATGTCTTATTTTGTAATCGAGCTTTGCTCTATTGGAGGTTGCCCCCTCGAAGAGGCAAGTGAACATTGCTTTCTAAATAATAAAATACTTGTTGTTATTTCTCATTGTTCTATGTTCTGGCCATATTTCTTCACATATTTGGTAGTCTGGTATCGTCTTGTAGGTTAAGAGCATAACAAGTGGTATCAGAGCACTTTCTAGGGCCGGTGGGATCTCCATTTTTTAGCAAAAAAAGAAATTGGCTAGAGACGTGTTCTGGCGTCTTTAAACCACAGGATCTATTGTTGAGCACATAAACCTATGGATTTGGGGAGGCATGCATGCAGGAAATACAAGACGTGGTCATGCTTGTTGAACTCCCTTGTAACCCCTGTGGGTACCCCTTTGAGTAGTACCGCACACAGACTATCTTCCAAGTACCCTCCGGGTATATCGAAAGCCCCCTAGCTCCCTTGAAACCTTGCCATAGATAAACCGTTGGCTGTCTTGCTCCTTCAGTACACCGAGAATAGCACTTGGAGAGATTACTCACCCATACGATAGGGTAGTTGGGTTGTACGACTAAGGGTATTGTTGATCCTCCTTGGTTAGTGCCCTGAAAAATTGGGCCAAGTACTATTGTCAGACCATTATGTATATTGTGATCTGTAGCACCTAACACTCCTAGAGACCATAGTTCCCTTCTCTATCTCTGGATCATGCATAATCTATGCCAGATCAGATCTCGCAAGTGGGGTTTTGTAGCAGCAGCAGCAATCAGTGCCACCGTTAAAATTTATCAAAACAGCCATTTAGATCTATTAGATCCATCAGATCCGCAGCAGCAATCAGTTCCGTTGTTCAGATCTATCAGATCATCCATTCAGATCTCTGAGATCCATCAAATCCGCCATCCAAATCTAAGTATTTGTGTGGGTTCCTATACTTGGGCATGATTTCGCAGGACTTTTGACAGCATTGACATTGTTATTGGTGACTTAGCCCATAAGAATCAGGATGATGAGCTGAGCAAGGTGGTACCATTCAATTGTTAGTGCCAAAAAATTCGAGCGGTCCCAAATTTCAAGTAAATCAGCTCAGTGCATGGTACAAACTAGAGCTCAAGCTATGGTGAATGAGAGGATGGACAACCTTGAATCATCCTTGAGAGACATTGTCTCGCAACTGAAGGAATTAACTGCAACACTCTCTAAGGGCAAGGTGGAAGCACGTGAGGAGGCATATATTGGCAATGAAAACAGTGAGGGTGAGTCTAGCTAGTCTCTTCACCTCTTTGGCACCCACAAACAATCCCATCCGCGACCACCCAAGTTGGACATGTATAAATTTGATGGCTCTCACCCGGCCACATGGATAGCACAAATGGAGCAATATTTCACACTGAATTACATCCTGGATAATGTGACTTAGCTTAGTGTGGGTATCTTGTACATGGACAATGAAAGATGGCAATAGTGGCAATGGCATCAATGTTGTTATGGAAGGCCCTTGACGTGGGATACACTGAAAAAATCTCTTATGGATCGCTTTGACCATGAAGCTGACTTTTTGGGTTGTCTCACTAAGCTCAGACACACAGGAACAGTGAATGAATATATTGTAGCTTTTGAAGCCTTAGCTTTCTGCACTAGAGGTCTACAAGATGAGTTCTACACGGAATGTTTTGTCAGTGGTCTCAAAGAAGCCATACAAGCCCACGTCCGACTGCATCACCCTAGCTCATGGTTGCATGCTTGCAAGATAGCTCCTGAAGTTGAACGTGCATTGGCAGCCCAGTCCAATTGCCCAAATTTCATTGCCAAGGGTCGCTCCCCACAGGCCCAAAGCACTACCCAGACACTCAAGGTTCAAAAGGTGTCACCAGTAGAAATGGCGGAAAGAATAAAGCAAGGATTATGTTACTACTGTGATGAGAAATACTCCCCCGGGCATAAATGCAAGGAGCCCAATTTTTTTCAAATTGATGCTACTGATCACAATGCATTAGAGGAAGCCCCACCACTTGAGTAGCTAGAGGAGGAATAAGAGGACAACCAGCAAGACTATGTACCTGAAGAACCAGTTATGTCGCTGCATGCTTTGGCAGGGATTTCTTCACCTCAAACTCTCAAAATCAGAGGTTTTATTAAGCATTGACCAGTAGTAGTCTTCATTAATAGTGGAAGTACACAATTTTATCCATCAAAGAGTCATGGAAGCAGTGCATTGTTTTGTCCGAGCAGTTTCTAACTTCAAGGTCCAAATTGCTAATGGGGGAACAATGAAATGTGAAGGCCGTTGTGAAAATGTCAAACTTCAAATGGGGGATTATCAATTAAAGACCCACATGTTTGTCATACACATGGGAGGGTGCGATATTGTCCTCAGTGTTGAATGGCTTCGCACACTTGGCCCAATCAAAATGGATTTCCAGGAGTTATATACAAGTTTTAAGCAGAACAACCACACACATACCCTCTACGGACTCCAAGCAGGAGCTCCCTTTATCATCAACTCACATCGGATGGAAAAATTGTTAAAAAAGGGCCACCATGGAGTTATAGCTCAATTTAATGCCATTCAGGCCTGCGAACCCAATCCTATTCATATTCATCCTGAGATACAACAGATCTTAAACAACCATCTACCAGTCTTTGACAAGCCTCATGAGATTCCACCCTCGAGAGTGTAACATGATCATAGCATTAATTTGGTCCTAGGGACCCAACCACCAAATGTGTGCCCATATAGATATTTGTTTGCCCAAAAGAATGAAATAGAAAAAATAATCAAGGAAATCTTGGAAGTAGGCATCATTCGTCCTAGCATTATTCCTTATTCATCGCCAGTGGTCATGGTGCTCAAGAAAGATGGGGAATGTCGTATGTGTCCAGACTTCAGAACCCGTAATAAGTTGACAGTCAAAGATAAATTTCCCATCCCGGTTGTTGATGATTTGTTGGATGAACTAAATGGGGCTCAATTCTTTACTAAGCTTGAACTTCGCTCAGGCTACCACCAAATCCGCATGAAAGAAGTAGAGATTCCAAAGGCTGCTTTCCGAACTCATGAAAGCCATTATGAGTGCCTGGTCATGCCATTCGGTCTTTGTAATGCCCCATCCACTTTTTAGAACCTTATGAACCACCTAATCAAACCATATCTCAGAAAATTTGTCCTTGTTTTCTTTGATGATATCCTCATCTATAGTCACACTTGGGCTACACATCTTCAACATGTAGATCTACTCTTGCAACTACTCCGCAAGCATAGAGTATTTGTCAAGATGTCCAAGTGTTCTTTTGGCATGGAAGAAGTTGAGTATTTGGGCCACATTGTGGGGCGTGAAGGTGTCAGGGTGGACCCCAAAAAGATCCAGGCAATGCAGGATTGGCCTCAACCTAAGACATTGAAGAGCCTGAGAGGATTTTATTTTGTAATTGAGCTCTGCTCTATTGGAGGTTTCCCCCTCGAAGAGGCAGTGAACGTTGCTTTCTGAATAATAAAATACTTGTTGTTATTTCTCATTGTTCTATGTTCTGGATATATTTATTCGCATATTTGGTATTCTGGTATCGTCTTGCAGGTTAATAGCATAACACTTGATGTCATTGGGCGATCTAGTGGCATTTCCCTGGGCATAAATCCTTGTACCATCAAACTCAATGCCTCCTGGGGAGGATCTAGTTTCATTGGTATGGACATCTACTCCTCAGAGTTTGGTATGGATTTCAAGATTATCAATGTATATGCCCCCTGTCAAAACAGAGCTTATTTTTGGAACCTCCTCCTCAATTCATCTTTAGTCAAATCTGATAATCTCATTTTGGATGGGGACTTGAATTTCTCCATTGGATATGGGGAATATTGGGATTGGAATGCACAAGTGGATCAATTATCAGACACTGTGGAGCATCTTCTTGAGTAATACCACTTGATTGACATCCCCATGAACAAATTTCAGCCAACAAATTTCAGCCTACATGGCGCAACAAAAGAATAGGGGAAGCTACTCTAGCCAGGTGACTTGAAAGATTCCTCAATAAGGAACCTTTGGTAAGAACCTTATCTAATTATAGACAATGCATTGGAACTGGTGGAATATCTGATCATTCTCCCATTTTCCTGGAGTTGTTGGGTCCTTTCCAGAAGCTCAAGTCCCCTTTCAAATTAAATACCACTTGGTTAAAGGATGTCAATTACATCAACTTGGTCATGGATTATTGGCGCTCTCACCCACCTACAATGGGGAGAACCATTGTTGAAGGTTTATGTCATAACCTTCTATAAATGAAGAGATTATCTATTAAATGGGCAAAAGACAAATGAGATCGAGATGATCAGACTCTCAGTTCCATTGAATTCAAACTAGCATATCTCCTGGATGAGTAGGGTCGAGGCTTCATGTCTGTGGAGGCAAAATCAATTCTCATTGACCTGGAGACTCAGAGATCCAAAATTATCAAAGATCGGGAAGAAACATGGTGCCTTAGAAGTCGGGCTATTTGGATACAGGGTGGAGATGAGAATACCAAGTTTTTCCATAATTATGCTAAGGGAAGAAGAGTCAGCAACATGATATGGAACATGCCTTCTGAGGATGGTCAACTCACAAAATCATTTCATCAATTGGCACACCTGAGCAATTCTCACTTCCAGAAACTTTTCAAGGCTCCCACTTATGCCACTCTTATCAAAATTGTTCAGATTGTTGGACTCTTCCCTTGGTTTGTTGATCCGGAAGAGGGAAGGGAGCTTACAAATACTATACCTATGGGAGAGTTGGAAACCATGCTAACATGGTTCAAAAAAGACAAAAAGTCCAGGACCAGACGGATGAACCATTGAATTTTACTTGGCCTTTTATGATACCATTGGATAGTATCTCCTTAAAGTGGTGGAGGACTTCAGGATATCTAGGCAAATGTACAAGGCAATCAACTCTACCTTCATCGCTCTCATCCCCAAAGTTGAATCTCCTCTATCATTCAATGATTTCAAACCTATATCACTTTGAAACTATCTATACAAGATCATAGCCAAGATAATTTCCAATCGACTTAAGCCTATCTTATCAAATCATATATCACCGGAACAATTTGCTTTCCTCCATAATAGACAAGCACATGAATCTATTGGCACAGCTCAGGAGTTCCTCCATTCCATTAAGACAAAAAAGCTTAAAGGTGTTATCCTCAAAATTGACCTCTCAAAAGCTTTTGATTGAGTGAGTTGGCTTTATCTCAAAATGTTCCTTACCATTTAGGTTAGCCCCTTCCCTTCATCAATTGGATCATGTGTTGCATCACTACTATCTCCTTCAGTGTCCTGATCAGTGGATCTGCCTCCAACTTTTTTCATGCAAAACGTGGCCTCAGACATGGTTTCCCTCTCTCCCCACTCTTCTTTCTGTTGGTCATGGAGGGACTTAGCATATTAGTAGCCTTGGCCAAAAGAGAGGGGTACCTATAAGGACTCAATATAGTAGACCAGTGCATTCTCAACCACCTCCTCTTCATTGATGATGTGCTTATCTTTCTCAATGGAGGCATTTGGGACACCTCTACATTCTATGACATCTTGTTTCTCTTCTCTTTAGCTACTAGTATGGAACCCAACCGATTGAAATCCACTATCACCCTCTCTACTTGCACTCCACAATAAGCTCAGATTGCTCAACATAAGTTCCCATTCCATAGCCTTGAACTAGATGATGGGCTCAAATATCTTGGGTTCCAGATCAAACCACACTACTACAAGATCATTGACTGGATATGGCTTGTGGCCAAGATCGAAAAAAGACTTCTCAACTGGAATCTCAGGTTCTTATCCAAAGTTGGTTGATTGGTGCTTATTAAATCAATCTTGAAGGCTACACCAGTGTATTGGATGTCTCTAGCATGGATTCCTAAAGGAATTCTATCTCGAATACAAAAACTTTGCTGCATATTCCTTTGGAATGGTTACAAGGAAGGGAAACCTTTTGCCTAGGTGGGTTGGAGACACATTGCAATTCCAAAGAAATAGGGTGGTTGGGGATTGAAATACCTGCCCTCTGTTTCTCATGCACTTGCTACAAATATGGGATGGATTATCCTTACCTCCCATAGCCTTTAGACAGAGGTGATTCGCTACAAATATATTTGGCCTCATCCGGTTATGGATTGGATTTGCTTACCTACTTGGTAGAAAACAGGGATATCCATGATTTGGCATGCATTATTGCATACTTTACCCACCATCAGAAATGGACTCAATTGGAGAATTAGAGATGGTTTATATGTGCGAATTGGCATCGACCCCTAGACAGGTTATGGAAACATGTATCGCCACCCCCATGATCTTATTCAATTTCTTAAGAACAGAGATATCCTCGTGATTGCTAATATTGTTGACCTTGTGAATACCTCAGTTTTTACACAAGCATGGAAATCAGTTGAGCATTTGGATATTCCTGAGAGGTGGGCGGCAAGAATGGGATGGATATATTAATACATTGACAGAATCCCATGTTCTAATAAAGGATGGATCCGATGAACTCATTTGGGCCCCTGATGTGCATGGTGCATACACTTCCAAAGCCCATTATGCCATTATTCGTGTTGCCCACATGCCACCTGAGAAAATGGATTGGTGGTGTAGTCTATGGAAATTCAAAGCTCGCCCTCAAACTAAAATTTTCATGTGGAATATTCTAAGGAACAAGACACCAACATGGATTAATCTAATGAAACGATCCTTCTACGGACCCTCTTAGTGTGTATTATGTCAACAAGCAGAGGAATCAAATGATCATCTTTGTATGCTCTGCCCTTCGGTGATTCACATATGGGAACAGGTGCTAGCTACTTTATCCTTACCCAACAAATGGCACGATCTTAATGTTTTAAAATCTTGCAATCGATGGAGGGATGGATCCTCGAACCAAAAAGTTCATTGTCTTTCGTTGATAACCTGTTGGACTATTTGGCTCAAAAGGAACAGGATCATTTTCAGAGATAGGGTGGCTCGTTGGCCATCATCTATTGCCCAAGTTGTATTTGCCTACCATGAAATCCTGGAAGATGATCCCACACCTGTTGGCCGTGTTGTGAAACCTAAAGTCACTGATCGCAACCTATCTTGGGCATATTTTGATGGTGTAGTGCAAGCTCAGGGATGTGGGGGGGGGTATATTATTGCATAAATCTGAATATCATCACTACAGAATACAGATGGGCTTAGGGATGGGGCCAAACAATTATGTTGAACTAGTATCTCTTAGACACCTCCTCCATTTTTCTCTCGCACATGCATGCAATCATATTCAGATATTTGGTGACTCTAAAATCATCATAAACTAGTTCAACAACACATCTACATGTCATATGCACTCTCTCATAAACATTTTGGGTGAAACCATGCTCCTTAAAACTCAATTTACTTATATATCTTGTCAACATATTTATAGGGAGCATAATATGGTTGTCGAACAACTTTCCAAGGCAGCCACGGTGCATCCCAAAGGCCTGTCGATAATTTAGGAGCAGCAGGGCGAAGAACATTACCAATATTATCATCGTCCCTACATAGACCAGTTCTATCAGCGGGATGATAGGCCCTAATTTTTGCATTATATTACAGTGAATACTTTCAGTACTTGTTTTATACATTGTATATATCCTTTCTATGGACAGTTTTAGTATACCCTGCATCGTAATTTATGTACAGAATTATATTTTTGATGGCCATGACCAAACTTACTGCACATGCAATACATACATCTACTGCACAGACTTATATTTTTGATGGCCACGGCCAAACTTACTGAATATGCCATACACGCATCTACTACATGTAATTTTCTATATTAATAGAAAATTGTGATTTTTCCTCGTGGAAAAAACTATGAGATAAGTTCTGCAAAAACCAAGCACTTCTTACATTTTGCTGACATAAATTCAAGATCAAAATCTTGTGAAATAACTATTCTTTTATTGAACTTGCACCCAACCAAAAGCCTACTTAGGATGTATTGAAATGGATTAACATTAGCAATAATTTTGCCAAATTTTCAACGTACAAATATTTTAGTTCATGGTCCATTAGGCCACGACTGACATAATAGATGGCATGCTTTTTGAGTTGGTCATATTCTTGAACTATAGCCATAGCAATAGTAGATTGTGTTGCTACTATATACAAAATGAAGTATTTACTATAATTAGGTGGATTGAGAAAAGGAGCAAAGTTTAATTCCTTTTTAAAAGAATCAAATGATTGATGAGCATTATACTCATCTTATATAAATTGGACCCCTTTTCTAAAAAATTGCATAAATTTGTTCACAAGCTCAACTTAATTTACAATAATACACCTCAGAAAATTGGTTTTTCATTGTAAGCTATGAAGCTAATGAATTTTAGATGAGGGACAAAACTAAAGTACTACCTCAACCTTAAGTGGATTGACCATAATCACCATATTAGAGATGATAGACCCTAAAATATGATCAAAAGTCACATAAAATATGCATTTGTGTAGATTCAACCAAATTTTATAATAGCAACATATTTCAAGAATATGATGGAGGTGATTAGGATGATTAACTCTCTTGCGAGAGAAAATAGGTCATCAAGATAATCCTCCACAATATACTTGATGTTGTAAAATGCACAGAACATGTCATGTTTAAAAGTGGCTCCAACATTTCTTAAGCCAAAAGGCATTTTCCAATATGAAAATGTGCCCCAAGGGCATACAAAGGCTAGTTTATGTTGATCCTCTGAATGAATTTATATCTAATTGTACCTGGAGAATCCATACATGAAAGATAATATTCTGCTTCCCATACATCAACCAATAATTTGATCAATAAACAATGTAAGGAAGTAATTCTTATGACAAGCATTATTTAGATTGTGAAAATCCATGAATACTTAGATTGTCTCTTACTCCTTATCAATTGGAACAAGAATTGAAATTGGGTAGATAAAGCCTGCCTTAAGCAACTTTTTTACCTCGACCTTTATTTTTGTTGCCTTTCTCAAATTGAAAAGTCAATGATTTTCTCGAACAAGATTCACATTCTAATAATTCTTAATCTCATTTTGAATGATGCTAGGATAAATTACTAGTATTTCTTCATAAGACCAAGTAAAGACATCTTGAAATTCTTTTAAAAGGTCAGTATAAATATGGATATGTTCAACAAAACAATATGTCCCTATAAAAAAAAGTTATATGATGTCACGATTCTTATAAATGTTAATCGACATAGTCTCAAAGATGTTTTCCATGTTCCCTTCAATGTAAAAAGAAGGTGAAGCCAAAGGGTTCACGGGCCAACTTTAATTTCCGACATGGTCGAACAAAACTTACCATTTTCAACCCTATGTAGTTTTGGGAGAAAAGATGACCGATGATGAAAACCATCCCAGGGTATCTCAAGCCCAATCATTGCCTCAAGGAATGGCTCATCATATGGAAAAATAATATCAAGGCAATCCATTAAAAGGGTTGAACCAACAACCCAAATGGGCACTGTATCAAGGCCCAAATCCTCCATATATTATTGGGTTACTAACACGACAATAAGTCAAACTAAAATGACAATTGATCTAGAAAATTAAATGACATAAATAGAAATGACAAGGCAACAATATATAACTATATTGAAGCATGTAAATAACATCACATTGATGAAACGAAGTCAAAAGAAAAATGAAACTAATCAAAAATTCAAGAAGACGCCCCTGATAGCATCAATATATACCTTTGAAGTACATCTTAAGGGCTTTCCCAATGATGAGAAATGGGAGTCTCTCACCATCTAGATGGCCAATGTGGAAGGAGTTCTCACTTGTAATCTCAATAATAACGTAAGGACCTAACCATACACTTTCAAACTTATTGCAATTGCCTAGATTTTCACCCTTTTCATTCCAAAGCAGCACCATGTCACTAATATAAAATTCTCTTCTACAAGCTCTTCTGCCAAATTTCTTCTTTGTAATCCCTCAAATCTTGATGAAGTTGTTGTAGGATTTTCTTTTATTTTTGTACAACTCGATAAATTTCGATATCCTTTCGTGCATAACATCAAATTCAATAGATCCATCTTCTTCTCATCGATATGAGGTTTTTTGGAGCTCTGCAATCCTAATGGTCATGCGTCCATGAGGTAGGCAGCGCAGAAAACCTCGAAAACAGGCAGACAAGCGGCATTGAAACCAAGAGAGTACAGTAATGACAAAGGAAGACAAGAGGGGAGAGATCCCCTTCTATAGAGATGCAATGGTAGGAGAAGGAACGAGCAACAGCAAACTGGAGGAGGAAATAAAGACACAAGGACCTGTCCTCAGAGCAAGATGGCAGGCAGGAAGCAAAGGCAAATGCTTACCGTGTGCAGCGGAAAAACCGAGATTTATTATTCCTATGAATAAATGCGAGTGTTATAGAAGCTATATGAAGGACCACGCATTAATATGCAAGTTCATTGGCGTATGGCCGTCAGAAAAAGACCTAACAAGATGGATATAGCAAAAATGGCAACCCAACGCCACATAGAGCTGAAGCTAGGGGCACGAGGCTTCTTTACGATAATCTTCTCAAACCTGCAAGATAAAGAAAGAGTGTTTGAAAATGGTCCATATTTTCATAATAATGCAGGTTTATTCATGAGGTGTTGGGAGGAATGTTACAACCCTGATACAGAGAAATTCCTAGCAGCTCCAGTGTGAGTAAGACTGTTTGGATTACCAAAGGATTTCTGGGACCCTGAGATTCTGGAAGGAATAGGTAATATTATAGGAAGCTTTGTCAAAATGGCTGAATCAACAAAGAAGGAAAGATATACCTCTTATGCAAGAATCTGTGTCTATATGAACATAGCAAACCCTATTCCAGGGGCAGTGGAGCTAGAATACCACGAGGAGGTGTGGCAGCAGGCACTGGACTACGAGCACATCCCCTTCCGATGCAGAAAATGCCATGAATATGGGCACCTTACAAGGAATGCCCCCTCAACGCAGAAGAGGAAGAACAGAAGAGCAAGCAACAGAGGAAATATCAAGAAGATAATGAAGGGTTTCAGGAGATAAAACAAAGGAAAAAACTCGCAAATGAAACCCCTAAGGAAGGAAGAAAAGAATAACCAGCCAAAACAAATAAAGCAAATAGGTTTGAAATACTACAGGTAGAAGAAGAAGATCAAGAGATCCGAGTAATGGATTTTAGGAGGAAAACGAATAGGGAGGCAAACCAAGCCAAGACGCAAATAGCACAAAGCAAAAAACCCAAAGCAAAACAACGGAAAAGGTAGGAAAAGAAAATGAGGAGAACCGGGAAAATGAAGTAATGGAAATAGATACCAGTAAAGGGGAAGATCCAACGGCAGAAGAAGAAATCCTGAGGAAACTTCTGGACAAATGGAGACACTTGGACGAAAGGTTCATCCCAAAAGAGGCTAAAAAATTATACAAGGAAACCTTCCAAAAATATAAAGAAAAACAAGATCAAGGAAACATAAGAATGAATGAGCAACTAGGCATACAACCTGAAAATAACCAATATCAACAAAGTAAAGCAAAAGGAGGGAAAAAAAGAGGTAGAAGGAATCTTCAGGAGTCAATATAGGTTATGGGAGAAATGCTAGTTAATATGGGAAGAGTAGTACCGCTCTCAGCGGTCTTCCACCAAACAACCCCAACCAACCAATGATAAGTACATCCTGGAACATTTGAGGTCTTAATAGCAAAGGTAAGCAAAGATATGTAGCAGAAAGTATCAAAAGAGATAAACCCCAAATTATGTTGTTACAAGAAATAAAAATAACAGGGGGGGAATGGAGGAGATTCTAAAAAAATCAAACCTACATATGAATGTATGACAATTGATGCAAAAGGTAGTGCGGGGGGAATTGCAATCCTATGGAACCCTTCCAAAGTCACAGTAGACTATTGGATAGGAAAGAAAAGGATCCTTTCAAGGAGATTTAGACTCATAGGCCACAGAGACTGGTTCTTGGTCTCGGCGGTTTATGGACCCCATATAACAGTGGAAAGAGGAAACTTCCTCCTCCAAATGCAATAGCTAGGAAACATGCACACAGAAAAATTGTGGTTGATAGCAGGTGATTTTAATATGACAACTTAAAAAGAGGAAAAGAAAGGGGAATTGCAATGGGAAAAACTAGACATGGAAAGATTTAGAGAAACACAATCGACACTAAAAATGACTGATATACATACCATTAATGGAAAATTCACTTGGAACAACAGCAGAGGAGGAAGTAAGCAGATAGCCTCCAGGCTTGACAGGTTTCTAACAACATAACACTTTATAGGGAGAGACATTTTCTATGAAGCAACAATCCTTCCATGCCAAGGATCAGACCATTGGCCCATAAAACTAGAAATCGCCATGAACAGTCAAAATCAGAACATACCCTTCAGGATTGAAGCTTTTTGGTTGCGAGAACCAACCTTCATAGAAAAATGGAGCAATGGTGGCAGAACAATGAGATTGAAATAAAAGGAAGGAACAAGATGCACACCCTCCAATTAAGATTAAAGGAGCTAAAAGGAAAAATAAAGAAATGGAATAGAGACAAATTTGGCAATATTCAAAAAGACCAAGAAAAGCTTCAGAAAAACATGAAAAGAATACAACAGAAAATAATAGAAGATGGGAGAACAGAGGAACTAGCTCAAGAAGAAGGAGTGGTACTAAACAGGCTGGAGGAAAGAAGAAAACAGGAGGAAATTTTATGGAGACAAAAGTCAAGAATACAATGGCTGAAAGAGGGGGAAAGAAATACGAAATTCTTCCAAAGAGCCATGCAGCAGCATAGACAGCAGAATAGAATATTTTCTCTAAGAGATAACCAAGGCAACAGGTTAACTCAAAAAGAGGAGATGGAGAGGTTGTTGATACAACACTTCAAAGGAATCTTGACTGAGACACAAAGCAATAGAGAAGAGGAGATAGCAAAAATAAGTCAATATATACCCAGAAGGGTGAATCGAGAATAGAACATGGCACTCCTAAGGGTGATAACTAAAAAAGAGGTAGAAGAGACAATGAAGACAATGGCAAAGAAAAAATCCCCAGGACCAAATGGACACACAACGAAATTATTCCAAGCAACCTGGAGCTTTATTAAGCAAGACATTGTAAATTTCGTGGAAGAATCAAGATGTACGAAAAGGATGCACCCAGCTTGGAATGCAACCTTCCTAGCATTGATCCCAAAGCTAGAAAAGGCTGATGAACCTCAAGGTTTTAGACAAATAGCATTATGTAATGTACTTTACAAAATCTTAGCCACCATAATGGTGAACAGATTAAAATCTATCCTTCCAGAATTGATTTTTGAGAAACAAACAGGGTTCGTGAAAGGGGGACAAATAGTGGACAGAATCATAGTTGCACAAGAGGTGATCCATTCACTAAAGAATTCAAGACACAAAGGAATGATGATCAAACTCAACCTAGCTAAAGCTTATGACAAGCTAAGCTAGGAATATCTCCAGAAGATCCTAAAAGCTTACGGGTTCAATGATAGATGGATAGAATGGATAATGTCTATGATCACCACTCCAAGTATGTCCATAATGCTAAATGGGACCCCTACAAAAACTTTTAAACTGTCCACAGGGCTTAGACAGGGGGACCCTCTTTCCCCATTCTTCTTCATATTAGTTGTTGATGGTCTGGGTAGACTAATAAAATCAAGAGTGAACGGTGGAAAGCTAAAAGGCCTTATATTGTGGGGATAAGAACTACCCATTACACATCAACAATTCGTAGATGACGTCATGATGTATGGACAAGCCAATCTCAAGGAAGCAAATCAATTATTGAAAACCCTTGAAGATTTTACAAAAGCATCAGGTACAGAGATAAATAAATATAAAACAGAAATCTTCTTCTTCAATACCCCAATGATTTCCCAATTATTCCTAGCTAGAACAATGGGGTTCCGAATAGGGAAGTTCCCCACCAAATTTCTAGGTGTCCACCTTATTGATAAGCAAAAAATAATTGCTAACTGGGAGGTCTGATAGGGAAAATTCAAAAAAGAATGGACAACTGGATGTTCAGATCTTTGAACACCCCGAGTCACCTCATTCTCCTTAAGTCGGTCCTGTAATCAATGCCAATATACCAAATGACCAACCAAGCTATTCCAAAAACAATATGCCAAAAATGGTGGAAATTTTCAAAAAAAATATATGGAAAGGAACAAACAAAACGAAAAAGTGGGCGTTGCTTTCATGGAAATGGCTAAGCAAATCTCTAATAGAAGGAGGATTAGGGTTGCGGGATCCATATATCCTAAACCAAGTAATGGGTGCAAAACTGTGGTGGAGATGGATACAAGGAGGAGAATATCTATGGAAGACATTGTGGGAAAATAAATATGAGATGGTTAGATCCCCTGAAGGAAAATTGAGAAGCCAATCAAAAAAGAAAGGCTCCACAATTTAGAACCTAGCAAGGTCAAATGGGAACCTGATAAGAGAACATAGTTACTGGGAAATCAGGGAGGGCGACAAAGCAAACTTCTGGAATGAGGCATGGCAACAAAGAGAAACCCTCCATCAGCAACCTCAACTCCAAGATATTCATCAATTCACCACCCAAATGGAGGAAGACACAGCCCGGAACTATTGGTTGCCTGAAAGGGATGGATACTGGAGAAAATGGAAAATGAAAAAGGACTGGCAAGAAGCACCGAAAACAGAACAGTGGGCAAATTACAAAAAGGAGATGGAGACAAGGAAAATTGCAGTCAAAGAAGGAACGGATATTATAAGATGGGGAAAACACATCAAAGGAATGTTTACGACAACATAAGGATATTACATAAAGTTTGGTAGCACTAGCAACCCGAAAATCAAAAAATGGGATAGAATCTGGAAAATGAAAACTTGGCCAAAGATAGCATTATTTACCTCGATACTATCCCATGGGTGAGCCTTAACCTAGGACCAGTTGAGAAGGAAGGGGATGCAAGGTCCATCATCCTGCATCCTATGCCAGGAACAAGAAGAAACAATGGAACACCTAGCCAACTCCTGTCGAGTCAGCAATACTCTGTGGCAAAACAACCAACAACTCTTCGAGATTAGCGACATAGATACAAGTAGCATAACTACAACTGTAGAGAAATGGTGGAGTAAACCGTACCATAATGCAATCTTGAATAGAGCCTGGAATCTATCCATAGGGTTCTGCCTGTGGAACATATGGAAAGCAAGAAATCGGTTGATATTCAAGGAAGACGAAAAAGCTAAGAAGGAATATGGAGCCAAACAGTACAGAACATAAGAGAAACCATAATCCTCGAGAAGTGGAACGACGAAGACTAGAAGGCAAACCAAGCGGAGACACGTATTCTAAACCGCTTGCAAATCAAAATAAGTACCACAGACATGGCTGGAAGAAAACATAAGGCTGGAAAATCTAGAGAAGATGACCACTACAAAAACCCGCCGCAGGGATTCACAAAATTAAACTTTGACGAAGCAGCAAAAGGAAATCCAGGGGAGGTGGGTGTAGGAGGAATATTCAGGGATGACAGAGGTAGAACACGATGGGTTTATGCGATGGACTGTGGAAACACATCAAATAATGAGGCAGAATTCCATGCAATGAACAGAGGGATAAAAATAGCTATCCGAGAAGGGTACCAAAAACTCCATATAGAAGGAGATTCGAAGCTCGTGATAGACACACTCAAACAATTACATCATGGAGCACCAGCAGAGAAGCTGAGTCAAAGTTGGCGGACCGCATGTATAATTAAATAAATAAGCCAAAAATTGAGAAGGATAGCCTACATAATACCTTCCCATGTGAGACGAAAAGGAAATGCTCCTACAGATTGCCTTGCGTACTGGGGATGTCGGAAAGGAGATCAGCAACTAGATGCAAACGCAGAAGAGCTCCACCAAAAAGAGGATATGGAGCAATTGATCCAAATGATAGAACAAGACAGGATTACGAGTGAGCATCTAGAGAATTCGCCCAGAAAATACTGGAGTGGAAAGGGAAAAGGACAGACGTAGGAGGAACAGTACAGGACAAACGTGGAGCGGGACAGGGTAAGATCGGTGTTCGGTAGGATGACGAAGGAGCGCAGAGGAAGAACAATCCCTGAAAGTACGGGGACAGAGATGGAAAGGAATGGTAAAGGATAGAGCAGGATAGCAAAATTGAGGACGGGAAGTGAAATAACGACAAGTGGCAGGGCAGAGTCAGTGACCCGATGGCAAGAGCAACTAGGAGAGGAAAGAAGTTAATCCAGGACGGTGGACAGGACAAGAGGGCAGCATCCCAAGGCAGGAGGGAAGAGAGGTGTGCCAAGGAAAAAACAGGAAAGTTGGTGGTAAAGACAAGAGGAGGGAATGAAAAGGGAATAAAGGTCTAAGGAAAAGGGGAAAGAGGTAATATGCATGCAGAAGAGAATGAAGAAAAGTGACGAGAAAGGAAGAGCAAGCAGCGAGAAGAAGCAGAAGGAGGAAGTGAGGTGAAGCATGGTAAAAGGGTATGCGATATCTCTAGCCTTAAACTCTGATAGTGTAAATTGTTTGAAAAGTAGGTTAGGAATGTAGTATGATAAGCATACCTAGTATCATCACTTCAATTGTAATAGCAATCTCATAGGTTTGAAAGGAAATCATTCCGAAGAGTTCTCGGTTGCTCGGGACGGAGAGACAGTTAGGAGAGATGGTGAGTAATATGAGAACAAGGGCCTGTCTGAACCAAATTCTACTGACCCCCACCTTAGAATAAGGTCCTAGCATGCTACATCCTAGGGAAAGGAAGAATGCTTGTAGCCTTAGATGAGGGTAGCTGGGAAAGAAAATACCATAACCCCTTGGGGATGGAGTTGCACCCGAGGGTGAGGGTAGGAAACTCAGCCAGAAGAAACCTTGCTGACAAACCTGAGAAAACCAAGCTAAGGGGAGGCCTTAGTAGCCTAATTCACACCATGGGCGAGCCCTCAGGTGAGAAGAGGCAAAACAAGCAGAAATGGGGTCCCTGCATGGGCTGGGAAAAGAAAAGTAACCACTGGTACCCCATGACCCGAAGAATTATCAAAGCCAAAGCCAAACTTAGTAGGGTGGGAAGGCAGAGGCCAGAAACCCAGAGGGTGGGAAACCAGAGGTGGGGGGGGGGGGGGGGGAGGAGAGAACCATGAAAAATAATGTAAACATAAATGATACGGCTGACATATGTGTTGATTCTGTGATAGGTCTCGCAACAGAACAGGGCAAGACCATGAAACAGAACAAAGAGCAACAGGGAAAAAGTGTTAAATGCCAAGCTAAAAGAAGAGTGGCTCCCAGGAGAAGCAAGAGGATAGTCAAGAAAGAAGAAGGAACCAGCATCCAGGGAAAGAAAAGGGGCAAGAAGCCCGATGGAGATCACATGAATACGTTCATTGACTCATACATGGAAGGAAATCCGAAGGAAGTTAGGGACCAAATTCACAGCTGGGAGCGAGATCTAAGAGACAACCTTAGATACAGAGACATACCCATGGAAGAATGGGAAGGAATGTTGCAGGACCCTGGGACAATGAATGGAAGACAATCATTGTTCAAAAAGACCCTACAGCAGTATTGGATCATGAAACACATCATGGCTCGTGCCATGACTCTCTACCATGAACACATGGAAGGAGAAGTATTTGACAAACAGGAAAGTAGCAAGGAGAAGGACCTGGTCCGTGCTGAACTTCTCAAGGAAATAGCAACCACACAGATACAGACTTACCAGAACAATCTCGCCCTGGGAAGGATTGAATAGACCCTGACAGTGACCAAGTGGAAACTGGAACAGAGACATGAGCTGTCAGGCCCCAGTGCAAAGGCATCTGTTCTGATAGCATCCTCTGATGAGGATTAATCTAGAGATCCAGATAGTTTTGTTTTTTGAATTTTGAATTTGATGAAGGAAATAAACATGTATGTTTTGATCTTTATCGATAACAGTAGAGGCAGTCAACATAGAAATAGTGGATGGATTATCATGAACTTATTCAAATTTTGGAATGGTTTTAACATTGACCGGTGGTCACCTGGTTTCCTTCAGGCAGGTGACTACCCGAAGAATATGGATGTAAAAAACTTTTGAAAATAGTTAATACATAGAGCTCTACAATGTTTAAAACAAAAACATATCAGAGTCAATAGAAACATGTTGTACACTATGATATATGGGATTTGGTAGATGAATAAAAAAGGAAAATTCCATCCTATATACGAGCTCGAATGAGTTTTTTATAATTGAATATTTTTTGGCGATTATGTCAACTCATAGAGTGTACTTGATCTAACTATCCAAAATCCTCTTGTTTTCACCCCCAACTTCTTTATTATAAGCATAAAGTTCTTATTGCTAGACTTGGCAAGATTGCTTCCCTCGAGATAGTATTTCAAAGAATGTTACAAGATAATGCCATGGTCAAAACAATAAGGATGAAAATCTAGCAGAATTGAATTCCTTAGCATTATATTTTGTAATCTTTAAGGGAAAAATGAAGTGAATGATAATCCTATATTTGAGAAAACTAACAACTACTTTACTGGTCATTGTCTTGGTAGATATGGCCTCTACCCAACTAGTGAAATAATCTATAGCAGTAAACATCCATTTATGATCATTGAGTTTTCTTTAAACTCATTGATGAAGTCTATCAAGCTCTATTATAACTGGGCATTGGGAGGAAAAGGGGTGTCACTCTATTTGAGTTCATTTTGTTCCATATATGAGAAAAGTAGGTGTTAATGGGTAGAGAGAGTTGGAATATAGAAATATTTTGCGTTTAGTACCATCCCCCCACTTCTTTGTATTTGCACCATTTCCATTTAGATAATGTAACAGCATAGGATCCTCACCTTCCAACCGGGTGTAGGGACCAACCCTATGATATTTTTTTTAAGAGTAATACAATAAACTAAGAATACAACCATAAAAAGATAGAATTGAGAACTCAAAAATATTAAACACTTATATAAAACATCCATGAAATTCATTGCATTACACATATCATATGTTTTACATGATGTTAACTATAGTCATAATGAAGTTATATAAAAGATCATTATAAGAAAATAGGTACCGTTCACCAGGAGATGAGATTCAATCTTGACTTGCCGCTACTTTCACTCCCTTGTTGTTGGTCACTTCCAAGTGTGAATTTTTACGTGCTTAATCCAAATGTACTAACCCACCGGTTGACCTCCCAACCTACTCCTTGGGTACTCTCCTTCTCCGCAGACCCCCAAGCTGCAATGGGGTTGTACAATGGAGGAAATGTGCTAGGTGGTAGAGGAGAGCACTCCTTGGCTCAAGATTCCCCTCTCTAAAGTCCTCTACCTCACCAAACTCAACTATAGCTCATAGTCACTACTCTGACATGGTCTCATCCATCGAACCATAGGGTAAAAAATCGCTTCTCCCATGGCTTGCCCCTTCTTTTATAGGAGGATTCATAGGTGACACTTGGCATTTCATGCATAATTAATTATTTTGTTAATCCAATAGTTTGATTATTCACCCACCCATGTGTAACTCTCTGACCAAGGATCTCCAAAATTATTTACTTAAATTTTAATTTAAAATAATATTTTTCCTCACCCCAAGAAGAATTCCTATTTCTTCTCCTAGTTGTCTCTTGATCCCCCTTTTCTACTCCTTAATTTGTGTTCATTACTAAAGTCAATTGATAACTCTCATATTTGGTCCCCTAACTAATTCCTAATTTAATTCAATTTGCCTCTTATATGGATATTCCCATGTTGGTTGTTGCCACATGGAGGTTCTCTAAATTTCTCTAAAATTTAATTGATTAATCTTATTTTAATTCACCATCCTCTTCTCTTGATGAAGTTTAACTATTTTAGGATTAATATTTATACTTACTATATGTCCCTCTTCCCCATTTAAATTAATTAAGTTACTTATGTACATTATCTACCCAATAATTTCCAACATGGGAAGGGTAGATTTCTCAAGGTAAAATATTTTATTTCTTCATATTCCCCCCTTACCCCAACTTTTATTCTTGATTTAATTACCTCAGTTCTAATGTCATTTACCACTTTATGTGAGTTTACAAGGTTTTCATATCTTGATTATATTTATTCATTTATTCATTTTTAATAATTCCAAGGGTGCCAAGTTGGTCGTGCCCTTCAAGAACTTCCCTTGAAGTTCCAAGGGTGTCACGCTTAACAATTTATTTGTGATGCCAAGGGTGCCAAATTGGTCATGCCCTTCAAGAATTTCCTTTGAAGTTCCACGCCACTTTCACTCCAACCATCCAGTGGCTACAAGGGGAAAGTATAGGTGCAACGAAAAAGACCGTTATCATCTCTTATGTTGCCTACTGTAGTGAGACTAATGGTTTTGGGGATCAAGGAATCTGCCTTGATGCCTGCCCCCCAGTAAAATCCTCATGAGCGACCCAAATTTGGGACCTACCCACACGACATTGTTGTCTTCAAGGCGAAGGTGTTTCAATCTTTCCAGCCCAAGTCACGACGAGAGTGCTAGCGAGCGAGATCAGGGACATTATCCCACCCCTCCCCTGTAGTTCCATCACCCATATGTGATTCATTCAGCCAAGCAACTAACTTGTGCCTTCAACCACTAACATAACATCAACATATATATATATACACACACATATATAACATGTTTCAAAATTGACTTAGAATTTCAAAGACAAAATATTAATTTCCATCAAACCAAGTGTTGTCAACCCACCATATGCGAGTGCCTCTGGTGGTTTCCTGTCATACTCAATAATCATCAGTCACAAAGTTTCTCAGTGTTAGTTATTGTCATAATAGCATCATCAACATGACCTAGTTATTCACATCATTGTTCATTGTGAACCAGAACTAATGTAAGTAGCTAAAATAGGGGACACATCCATCATGGCTATCATCATCATAACATCAATGGAAACATACATATCCATCAAAGCTATCATCATTGTAACATCAATATAAAACATACCTATCCATCAAAGCTATCATCATCATGATATGAATAGAGATCATACATATTCTTTATTGCTATCATCATCATAATATCAATAGAGAACAAACATAACCATTAATGCTACAATCATCATAATATCAATAAATAACATGCATAACCATTAATGCTACAATCATCATAATATAAATAGAGAACATACATAACCATTAATGTCATCATCAACATAATATCAAAAGAGAACATACATAAACATCACATCCACTAATAATAGATTCATGTGTCTAGATCCTCAACCTGAGGTCATCAAAGAATAAAGTGCAGGCCTTAGCGCTAAATAAATGTTAATGTTATATCATTGTCAGACAACTAGAGCAGGGCACTACATACACCCCCTCTTAATAATAGACTTCGTCTCGAAGTCCTTGGAATATCTAAGCAAAATGGTGACACATCTCCTCAACATCCTCCTAAGCGGCTGAACTGGAACTATAATTGTCCCACTCAGCCTTAACCTAGTCCATTAACCATCGTCTAATTTGCAAAGTTCGTTGGTCCAGTATGCGAAATGGTTCAGCCATCGATGTTCCCTCGTCTAAAACCTGTAAATGGACTAAGTCAATAACATGCAAAGGATCTAAAATATAATGACATAAAATAGAAACATGAAACACATCATGCATACGTGCTAGAGATGGGGGTAAGGCAAGCCTATATGAAGCTAACCCTTGTCTTCCTAAGACTTCAAAATGTCCCACAAACCATGGAGACAAATTTTCTCCCTTTCCAAATCTTATAGAGCTCTTTTGGGGCCTTACTCTCGGGAACACCCTATCTCCCACTTCATAACTTTGGTCTACCCGATGAGCGTCAGCATAGATTTTTTGTCGAACTTCTTTTAGCCTCCCCCTAATCATATTCATTTTTTATTCCATCTCTTGCACCACTTTTGTTCCTATTAATATTCGATCCTCTAGACAATCCCAACTGAGAGGTGTTCTGCAAGGTCTTCCGTACAAGAACTCAAATGGCGCCATCTTGATGGAACTCTGATAATTAATATTGTAAGCAAATTCCACGAGGGGTTAAAACTCATCCCATATTTTTCATTGGTCCATCACATACATTTGTAGCATGTCCTCAAGGATTTGATTAGTCCTCTTTGTCTGCCCATCTATCTCAGGGTGATAAGTAGTGCTAAAGCTCAACTGGGTTCCCAAGGCTTCTTAGAAACTGGTCCAAAACCTTCCTATAAACACTGCTACCCTATCTGATATGATCTTCCTAGGAACTCCATGCAATCTCACAATCTCATCAATAAAAACTCTAGCTATATTTGGTCCCTTATATGTAGTCTTAACTGGTATAAAATGGGTGCTCTTGGTTAAAGTTTCCACCACTACAAATATGGCATCATGTCTTTTTGATGTCATTGGTAGTCCCATAATGAAGTCCATTGATATCACTTCCCATTTAGATTTTCTTATCTCATGGGGTTGCAATAACCCTGTTGGATGTTTGTGCTCATATTTTACTCATTGACACTCTAAGAATCTTGTTACAAAGTGTACAATGTCCTTCTTCATCCCTTTCCAGAAGAAGAGTGGTTTCAGGTCTACACCCATCTTCTAATACCAGGGTGTGCCATGTATACTGCGCGATGTGATTCATTCAAGATTAACTGGTGTATATCTTCATTCGGTGGCAAATATATCCTTCCCCGAAATTAGAGTATCCCATCACTATCAAGGGAGTATTCTTCATATTTTGGGACCCTCATTTCATCCTCCCTCAAACTTTTGCTAACCTCCTAGTACTAGGTGTCTTTAAATTGAAAGTCAAGCAAATTCTCCCTCAAATTTTTCTTTAAGGGAATCATTGAAAATATTTGAGGCCTCCTACTTAAAGGATCAACCACCCTATTTACCGTTCCTTTTATGTAAGTAATATCAAAATCAATTCACTCATTAGCTCAGACCACCATATTTGTCTTGCATTTAAGTGGTCTTGAGTGAATATGTGTTGTAGCCCACAATGGTCAGTCCTAATTTCAAACTTCCTTCCTAGAAGGTAGTGTCTCCAAATCTTTAGTGCATAAATAATCACTGCCATTTCTAGATCATGGGTTGCATGGTTCTCTTCGTGGTTTCTAAGTTTCCTTGATACATAAGCTATTACTCTTATGTCTTGCATAAATACACAACCCAACCCTTCCTTGGAGACATCAGTTCAAACTAAAAAATCTTGTTCCATATCGAACACCTTCAAAATTGGCGTCCTTGTTAATAACACCTTTAACCTTTGGAATGTGTCTTCACATTTTCTAGTCCAAAAGAAGTTATTGTTCTTTCTTTGGAGATTGGTAATGGGGCTTGCTATCTTCGAAAGCCCTTCGACAAGTCTACAATAGTACCCTTCCATGCCCATGAAACCAGGTTTTTCTCGAAAAAATTTCCCAAGTCGTACCTCGTGTTATTGTAGTTTGTGAGTGCTCAACCTTTTTATTTTTCTATAATTTGTATATTTCATATATTACATGAATAAGAAGAAATAATAATTTAGTAAATTCAAGAATCTAATCTAAAGAAAATTAATCCTTATAGTATAGATTTTAGATTTTCAACATATTTATCGGATATTGCCTTCACTGATAAGTTTAGCCAGTTCTTTACCCTTAATAACTTATGTGGGTTTTATCTCTAGATCATATTGTTCAATCTTCACTACCCACTTTTCTCTAGTTCCCAAGAAATTCTATTGTGATAGAATCTCTTTAACCACGAGATGGGCAACAAATGCCATTATCTTGGAATAGCCCATGAAAGTGCATAAATGTTTTAAATATTTAACCAATGCATAGGACTTCTTTTCCATTTTTACATAATTGAGTTGCACATCCCTAAGCATTTTTTTCATGAATACGATGGGTTTCTCCTGAACTTGTTCATTATTTTGAAGAAGAACCCTAGCTATGGTGTCATTTAAAGCAAAAGAAAAGATGATGAATTCCATATTATAGTTAGGACTCACCAGAACTAGGGTGTGGGTTATGGCATCCAGGAAATTTTGAAACATTATTTTACTTGCCTCATCCCACCTAAAAGTGGCAACTTTCTTCAACAAATGATTCAGAGGCTTTGTGATTTCAGCGGCATTTGATATGAACCTTCTTATAGAGTTGAATTTCCCAAATAATTATTAGAGTTCCTTCACATTCCTTAGTGATTGAATCTGTTGGGTAGAATTCATACTTTTTTGGTCTAACTTAACTCCTTCTTTTGAAATTATATAACCCAACAGATTTCCTTCTGTCACATCCAACATTGTTTTCTTTGGTTTCAAGTAAATCCCGTACTTCAAGCATCTCTCAAAGACTTGCCTCAAGTGATTAATGTCATCTCTGCATTTCTTCAAGGATACTATGAGGTCATCTTGATAGAACTTTACGATTTTCTTCATCACATCACAAATGCATACTATATTTCCCTTCAGAGTGTTTCACCCACATTTTGCAACCCAAAATGATTTCTTATATATTCATATGTCCTCCGTGGAGTCATATATGTTGTTTTCTTTTTGTTTCCATTTTCTACTAAGACTTGATTGTACCCAGAGAAACCATCAAGGAAGTACATTATTTCGAACATCATGATCCATTGCAACAACATTTCCTTGTTGGGAAGAGGATACTTGTCCATGATTCAAGTTGATTTTAAATTCCTAAGGTCTATGCACATGCGGATTTGACTAGTATTCTTTCTTGTAACCATGAGATTTGAAACCTAGGTGGTATGCTTAACCGAGGCAATGATCCATGCATTAATATTATTTTCCAATTCTTGCTTTATTATAGGTGTTGGCTTGGGATTGCTTTGTCCAATATTTTTCTTGAAAGACTTAGCAAATTTTACCAATGGGATGGTGTGTTGTGTGACATCAACTTTATGCACTTTAATGTCATTGTATGACCATGCAAACACATTGTTGAAGTCCATCATTGGCTTCTTAATCTTAATTTTATCTTCAGGGGTGGTATTAATTCCCACTTTGATCATTTTCATATCAACCTTGCCACCTGGGTTGATCTCTTCATACTCATCCAAGTTGATCATATATGTTCATCCTTAGAAAGTGTCATCCCCACTGAAAGATGATTCTAAGGGAATCACACCATAGGAATCTTATTTGAGCGTAATTGTTCTACAAAATTTTCATCCCTTGGGTCCAACTCATTTCCTTCAAATTCTTTAGTTCCCTTCAGAAACCTGATGATTTGTCATCATCTTAAAACACCTACGAATTCTCGACATTATCCAAAATAGAGAATTTATAAAGGATTTCCATATGACCACCCTTCTCCAATTTTGGTCAATGATGCATGATCAAAGAAGACACTACCAATTAATCAATTATCACATTTTTATTGCCTCTATACCAAATGAATCAGATGCATCTATCACACGCATAATTTCTTGCATGTATCTTTTGGGTCTTTCATCTTACAAGCATGTAGGCTTTTCACTTGAAAAGCTACTAGATCCAAATCCGCAATAAATCTCAAGCACCTGATCCTAATATCCTCAGTGATAGCTAGCCCTAAAATTAAAGCTTCATACCCTGCCACATTATTCATTGCTTCGACCTCCAATTGGTAAGATAAATTAATCACTTTCCAATCAAGGGACGTGAACGAGATCCCAACACCATTCCCATACTTTGAGGATGCATATAAAAATTCATCTTCCATGATCCATCAACATCCTTTTGGGGATGGACAAGCCAAAGTTTTGTAGTATCCTATGTTATCTTGTATAAACTTGATTTCATTACCAAATTTTCTAAGGTCTTCCACATGATTATTTTGGTAGTCTTCCTTATTCAAGTGGATAGACTCAACTTTCAAAGTAAGTAGAGTGGTATATTTTAGATCCATATGGATTGCACCACCTACATTTTCTATCCATTTCCCAAACAAAAGCATTCCCCGAGCCATGGCCACAATATCCATGTTTAAGAAGATATTGGGATGTGCAATGAGGTGGATTTATAAAACTTTGATTAAGCCCATGGATGGGATATTTCAAGAATAAAAGGCTCATATATTTCTATATGGTCATGAAGTTTTGAGTCCCATCTTATTGGCCACCTCTAAGTTCATAACATTTACTACAGCCCCTGAGTCCATCATCCAATTGCGAAGGGTCCAGTCAATCACAATCATTGACACTAGGAATGACATATTCAAAGGGATTTTGCTTGGTTTTTTAGACATAAGCATGAGGAATACTAGAGGATATTCAACTTTATCTATGACATTTGTCTAAACTTAAGGCTCTTACTAGACTTGAAACTCTCCCCAACATTAGGATTCTCAAAACCTAGGACCTCCCCGATTTGACTCTTCAAGGTAGGTTAAAATTCTTAATTTTCTATTTTTTTTTATATACCTATAGACCAAAGCTATGAAAATTGTACTTCTACATTCATTGCTTGAATATTAAGAATCCTTGAAAGGCCATTACTGGTACTATATTATTACATGCATATTTTCCTTGTTTCTGACTATTCTTCAACAATTCATGTATGTGTATATTTTGTGGGATGTATAATGCTAGGTTACGAACTATTTTATAAATAGTTGGTTTCCCTCACATGCACATTGTTTTAATTCTACAATTTTCATTTTATGAGCACTTATTACATCAACATACTGATTGTTTTGGAGTTCTTCTAGTAAGTTAAGCATCGACTATTGTCCTGAATCTCGACTAACTATTTTCTTGCTAAATTAACTATTGACAAGGATAAATGAACCAAGGGGTTCTTTATGGTATGAGATCCCAATTAGACCTCACATTGTTTGGAATAAGAGACCCATCTGGATTTTGGCCTGGTAACCATTCTTAAGTTTCAAGAATGTTGTGGAATATGGATATTCATCAAAATAGGGGAACAAAGATCATAAATAAAAATTATTTAATACACTAGGATGAAAAATAGATAGCCAGCTGCAATGGAAGATAGAGAAGAAGCAGGAAGTGATGATCCAATAAACATATAGTTGCATAGCCAATAAAAT
Source organism: Pinus taeda (assembly GCA_000404065.3). Taxonomy (NCBI): domain Eukaryota; kingdom Viridiplantae; phylum Streptophyta; class Pinopsida; order Pinales; family Pinaceae; genus Pinus; species Pinus taeda. The sequence goes on along the minus strand of APFE030556903.1, from coordinate 3,785 downwards.
AATTAGTTGAGATTCAAGACAATAGTGGATGCTTAACTCACTCTAGTCAGTATGTTTATCTTATAAATTTTCATAGAATGAAAATTGTTGAATTGAAACAATATGCATGTGAGAGAAACCATATATTTACATAATGGTTTGTAACCTAGTATTATACATCCCACAAAGTACACACATACATTAATTGTTGCAGAATAATCAGAAACAAGGACAAGATGCATGCAATAATATAGTTCCAGTAATGCCCTTTCAAGGCTTCTTAATATTAAAGCATTGAATGCAAAAGTACAAGCCTCCTAGATCTAGTCTATATTTATATAAACAAAAACATAAAAATAAGAAGCCTAAACTTCTTGAACCTTCTCTAAGATCACAATATTTTAAACCTTATTCTCATTTTCCTTATGTTGTCTCTATGATTATGTTTGTAGAGTCAAATTTTCTAGTTTCTAATTGTTTGATAGTGTTCATGTGCTACAATCTTTTTGAATATGAGGTTTTTCTAGTAAATCAAAGATTACTTCTTCATATTTGTCAAGGGGATAATTTCTTCCCGGCAACATTTGGCTATAGCTTTGCACTTCATGATCTCATCCCCTTCCCTGCTCGAGTTAACATAGAAATTCTATATGTTTTTCTTTGGAATCTCCATGCTAAAGCGACAACAAGCTCCAAGGTCTCTTAGGTCTCTTTCAAGCTTGGTGTATGGATAAGTGGATTTCTTGCTTTCTTAACTGATTAAGCCCTTGCCATGGCTCATGAATTCTTGCTTTTGATTGTTCATTTCTTTGTTATGCGTGTATTTTCAGGAGGATGGGAGTTTATATGGGATAATCCTCCCTATCTCCAATAATGTAGTAGCACTATCTTGAACTTTGTCCCTTGGTTATGTACACTTCCCCTATTCTCCTTGCTCTATTCTCTAAGTTGTTTTTCTCTTATTTTCAATGATGTTGCTATCTTTTTACATACTCTTCTTCTTCTTATTTCTTACCTCCATTGTAGGGGTTGGGCCCACATATTTATTGACTTGTACTACTAAATACTCCCTGTCACTATTTTTAATACCATATCCCATGAAATTCCACGAGTTTTTATTGCTAGTGCATAACAATTAATCAATCCTACAAACCCATTGTGAGTTAAGGCTGATGTTTTCCCTCCTTTTACTTTGACACTTGTTTCCCTCTCAAGGGAAACTAATTTTGTAGCCACCCACTCATAGGTGTGGTGTTGTTGCTTACATGGGTTCTCTTTCTCATATCCTATGACTCAAACTTTTTCTTTTAGTTATCCTTCAAATACACAATGAGCTTTACTCATATCACACCTTAGCTATATCACAATATATTGGCGGATGGCACACAATTCTTTCATTATACATACTCATGGTAATCCGGTTTACATTTGTTTACTGCACTTGTTGTGTTATGCTCTCATGTATGGGTATGGGTTTGATACATAGGCACGGTGTTATAAATTCTAAGCTAGTTATGAACGTGGTAAACACTAAATTATGTTCTAATAACATTTCATAATGTTAATGACTTTAACAGTTGCCTCATAATAACATGGAGGACATGATTATACTTTAAAAGTGTCAGCAAGTCTTAGGTTGGGTTCTAATACTAGTGATCAAGTTGATGTAACATGCTTCATATCCCCGCCATACATAATACTATACATATTCCCCACTCATTTCCATTTCATTCATACAATAATTATTCCCAATCATGGTTCATTTTTCAAATTTCATTAAGTAAGGTCTAGCTAGGAAATCCTGAGTCAAATGAATCCAAATAGACTAAAGGCGAATAGAAATTAACAAAGTTCAAAGCTCAAACTAATAAATTTTGAGCTATGTCTCATTGTAAGTCCAATGCCACTAGTCGCATGCTTGACTATGCATATCTAAAAAAAGGGACTTGATAAATTAAATAAATAAAGTGAGAAAATACAGAAAATGGTAGTAAGAAACAATGCTAATGAAATGGTAACTCAAAATTGAAGCTCCCTCTTAAAGGCTTATGTATTGAAGAATCCTAGATTTTGAAATCTAGTTGGATAAGAGTAAAGACCTATACATCATCTTACATGAATTCGAGGGTAAATACTCAAAGTTTCCCTTTCCATTCCATAAGTTATACATCATATCATCTACTTTTGACTTATTGATCTAGGAGCTACCTCTTCTCTTTGGATTTATCACATGCATAATGGGTAAGATTTTCCTCCCATGATAAAACTTAGGCAAATATAAAAAATAACTTGTGTTATGTTGTTGTTTGAAGAAACACAATATGTGCATCACCTAAGAACTTGTGATAAGTTTAGACCCACCACCATAAGTGGGTTCCTTTAGTTGGGATCTATGTACATGATTTTGGGGCAACATATATACCTTGGAATCCATGTATCATACCTTGAGATTTACATACTCTACTTGGGAACCATGTACCTATATATAGTCATACCTATCAACATTGGGATCCATATCATGTTCATTAAGATTTGTGTACTTCACTTAGACATGTTTCACTACCCTGGGAACCATAATAGTGCACTGGATGGTGATAAAGACTTCACATCATAATCATATGCCATATGGACCACTCATAAATGACACTCTTTCTTGGAATATTTTTGTTTTTTTGAGCTATAAATCCAATTGCATGACAATTATTTCTTATAGATTTTTGATACATTTAGTGATTTGAATAATGATTAATGTAACCACAATTACACCTTGTTGAGGTAACTAATAAATCGTAGACCCAAAGCACTATATGTTAGCTAGATCTATTCTAATACTTAGTTTTATCTTATAGCCCCCTCTTTCTTTTATATTTATCATGGAATGTAATAACAATTTACTATATTACATTTGAATAACACTATTGTCCTAAGGAGTGATATCCAAAGCATTTGATTCGGTCAATCGTTAAATCATGAACACAAAATCAATGTATAAATCTATGAGGCATAGGTGTATGGTTTTTTCCTTTTGGTTTGGAAGAGTTATTAGATGATTGGTTATGAATGATCTTTATGTATTTACATTCATAAACAATAATACTTCTCTTGGTTCATGGGAATCCATATGTTGTGATAAATAATGGTCTAAGTTATGGAATCATCTTTTGAAGAAACACATATGGTTTTCCTGTTGAGAAATCAATGCAAGTATATTAGGGTTTGATTCCTCTTTCTTGATAATTACTTGTGAGTTATGTTGGCTTCTTTTACTTATTTATTATCTTATCTTTCATCAAGAAATTAACATATTATATGTGTGTGAAGATCACAAAACAAGAGACACGAGATGTAGGCACTCTGTCAGGGGAAAAACCCCCCTTGAGGGGAAAACCTAGTCAAAAATTATCTTCCCTCAATAGTATTCTTTGAGACTCTTCAACCTATAAAAAGACCAAAACTTTCCCTCCACACTAACTTAGCCTTCCAGATCTTCGACCCCTTTCCAACAACACGTCCTTCCCAGCAACTTCGACTATGCAGCATCAGGCAGCAACTTGCAGCAGCAATACTTGGAAAACTTTGATCTGCCAAACTAGGGCATGAAACAGAGAGAGTAGCCCCTGTTGGGTTGTGTTATATTCTTTCCACAACTAACCTACGTAGTGAACCGGGGGGTTAGAGGGGGGGCGGCCCACCCTTCGTTGCGCCGACTGGCGCAGTGGGGGGGTCAAGGGGGGGTGGCAGCCCCCCATTTCGGGGGGTTTGAGGGGGGCGGGTAGCCCCCCCTACGGGGTTCGATGCAGTGCCCC